>QANX01000640.1:0-82732 GCA_003254975.1 Ochetophila trinervis | reverse complement strand
GAATTAAATGCGGTATATGCGACGTTATGGGCGACGCTAGCGTTGCCATTTTGAAGTTATGGGCGACGCTAGCGTCGCTATTTTTAAGTGATGGGCGACGCTAGCGTCGCCATTTTTAAGTGATGGGCGACGCTAGCGTCGCCATTAAGTGTTTTTTTTTCCTTTATATTTCTTTTACAATAATAGATGAGTTGATTACAAGATAGAATGAAACCTTTAATATGTATGAAGGTGAAGTACCTGAAGTGTATGGATCGACGATTTGTAGCTGGTCGATCATATAAAAGGAGAGCTGGTCAAAACTTTTTTGACATTTCCATATATTTTGAAATAGTTTCAGCTAAATCGAAGAAAAAAAAAACATAAGAATATTTATGCATATGTTTTTTAAGTGATGGGTGACGCTAGCGTCGCCATTAAGTGTTTTTTTTTTCCTTTATATTTGTTTTACAATAATAGATGAGTTGATTACAAGATAGAATGAAACCTTTAATATGTATGAAGGTGAAGTACCTGAAGTGTATGGATCGACGATTTGTAGCTGGTCGATCATAAAAAAGGAGAGCTGGTCAAAACTTTTTTGACATTTCCATATATTTTGAAATAGTTTCAGCTAAATCGAAGAAAAAAAAAACATAAGAATATTTATGCATATGTATGATTTTTTTTTTTTTCTGATGATTGTTTCTTTTACAGTAATAGATGATTTTCTTTCATAATATTGATACGTATTTATAGATAGAGAATGGTAGGTGTGAATTGATTATTTTGGTATTGTGAAATAATTGTATGTGGTAGGTGTTGGCGCGCAACTATTTTGCGACGCCTGCTCCAATGGGTGTCGCTGAATGTGATTGCCGCGTATATTTTCCGCGACGCTTTACTAATGCCCGTCTCAAATGTATTTGGCGCGCAGATTTTCGGCGACACTTGCGGAATGTCTGTCGTGAAATGTATTTGGCGCGCTTATTTTTCGCGACACTTGCCGAATTTGTGTCGCCGAAAATGCTTCGCGCCACATTTTTCGCGACGGTTTTCGATCGCGCGTCGCAATAGCTGATTTCAAGCACATTTTAGCGACGTGGCTGCGTCGCTATTTTGTTCAAATAAAGGCGACGCACTATGTTTGTGTCGCCGTTAGTTTATCGCGACGCAAATTTTTTGCTTCGTCGCCCATTTAGTGTCGCCGATTAAGGTTTTTGGCATAGTGTCATTATAAAATAAATTCTTGGATAGATTTGTTACCAATTGGTTTGGCAAAATTGGAGTCAGCAATAAATTGAAAAATTGAAGACCTAAATGGCTATTTTTGATAATTGAAGGTCTAAATAAAAAATGCAATTAACCCATATATATATATATATATATTTTATAAAGTCAGACTCACATCATATTGATTGATTCTAGCATCATGATCTACTTTATTAGCCTTTAGATCTCTTCAGTGATTGTGATTTAAGAATGTATAAGTGGTTTAATTTAGGTTTATTGAAATACTATAATTTTATTTGGCAATTTAGTTAACCCTATTTAAACCTACAAAATTAATAATACATTTTTATGTCTCAACTTTTGAAGTAATCTAAAATAAAAATAAAAAAAGTTGATGATAAACCAATTGGTTTATGTACTTGGTTACGGGTTGAAAGAGGGACCAGCAGTAGCCATGACCCCCCTAAAATTTCTGAAATGTCTAGTACATGTGAAATTTCTAATATTCACCAAAAAAAAAATGCATATGAAATTTCTAAAAAATCTTTAGTTTTGTATATAATATGTATCCTTTATTACATTTTTCCCCCCACAAAACAAATATAGTTTTTCTAAAACCATGTGGTTTTCACTTAAGTATGTTACCAACCCAATCACAAATTCACAATTGGAATTCTTTGTTTTTTTACAAGAGGTTCTATATTTATAAAACATTCACTATTTTTTTTCTTTTTATATCTTCTATAGTTATTGTTTGAGCCATGCAAAAGTGCTGGCTTCGTGAATTTCCTTAGGCTAGATGAAATTTTGGAAGAATGAATTTTGCTGTTCCAAAATTATTGATCCAGGGTTCATTAGGACGATGAAATCTGTTAGTTCGGATAAGTGTTGGACCGATGAGAATGGTTGGAAGAATTTAAGTAGGAGTATAAGTCTAATTGGATTGGGTTTATTTTCATTCATGCATTATTTTTCAGATAAGAATTCTATTCCAAGTGAGATGAAGATACCAAAGGTTTTATTCCTATACAAGGATTCAAAATGGTCAAAGGCTATATAAAGGGGATCAAAATTCATATTTGACTCTCTCTGCACACACACAGACATTCAACTACGCAAACAATCAGATTTTTTCTACAGAAATCGACATTCAATCTTTCAAGCTTCTATAATTTCTTAGGCTTTCAGAATTGTTAAACTTTAATTTTTTTAGTCTTCTCATCATTATTCTATTTGAATTTTATTTGTCAAGTCCTTTTAATTATTAAGGCAGTAAAAGAACTTATTGGAAATTAGTTCCCTATTTCTAAATACAATCGTTTGTTAAATTTCAGATTTGCGGATTACTTTACTATTATTTTATTCCTTTAGATTTTCATAATTTGAAGGTGGCACGCTCATAGACTCTTAGGGACTAATTGTTGATCCAAAATCATCAACATATCTTTTGGCACACTCGCTGGGATGATAGAAAATTTTGAGTTTGAAAATATGGTGGAAACAATAGCTTTTTAAGCATCGCGAATAAGGAAGTATCGGCCAAATTCCTGTGGCCATAACTGGAGGAAAAGATCCTCAAGATAATCAAGATCAAGTCCAACATGAGGACAGAGAAGGATCTCATCGATCTGATATGTCAATACGTGAGTTGTCCCAACAGATGAAGGACAACCGAGAGAGATAGCTCTGCTAATGGCTGAGTTTTTCAATAATCTGATTGAAGTTCTAGGGCGACAAAATCAGGCTCTATGGGTTGCAATGGAAGAAGTGGTTCCAATTAATCTAGTAGTTAATGAGCCTAAGAATATTCCTTATACTCCTCCGCATGTGAGACATCCAAGTCATTAAGCTGAATAGTATGACCAAAATTGGAAGAATGAACATCAGGCTGAAATTAATCTTGGTCGGTAGAGAAACCAACCAAGACAATATAATGGCCAGGGTCAAGGACAAGGCCAAGGCTTGGATCAAGATGCGGTAGAAAATTTTGTCCAGGAGATCATCGACCTAGCATTTAGACGAATAGGTCGACAATCTTATAGGAAGTCATATCCGAACTATGTAGACCAGACATAATTTCCTAGAGAGTATAGGTGCCCTGACTTCACTCTTTTTGGTGAAGAGAATCAATATACTCTTGAACATATAGGCCGATTTACGGCCCAATGTGGAGAATTTTGGACCAACGATGTGTTCAAGCTTAAAATCTTTTCAAATTCTCTTACTAGTTCAGCATTTTCCCGATACATCAATCTAAAACTAGGATCCGTTCAGAATTCGCAAGAGATGGAACAAAAATTCCATCAACAAGTTTATAGGATTGAATCACAAGTTTCTATGGCTGATCTTTCTCGTTTGTATCAAAAGGAAGGTGAGTCGGTTGAAAACTTTGTTGCTCGTTTCAAGAGAGCAAGGAGTATGTGTCATCTTGGTGTGAACGTGAGTTTGTAAAGATAGCTCAGATTGGTTTAAACTTCAAGTTGAAAAAGAAATTCAAAGGCATGGAGTTTAGAGATCTTTTTGAGTTAGTATCTCGAGCAACCATGTATGAAAAGATTCTGAAGGAAGAATATCAAAGAAAATTTTTTTCCAAGGTTTTTTACTACAAGGATCCCAATAGCAAAGTCCACATGGTTGATATGGAAGATCATGTGGGTGAAAAGGAAGTGGCCAAAGAGAACGCGGCCAAAGTTGTGGCTACTAGGCCATATACTTGTAAAGCTTTGGTCAAGCCAATGAGAACTCAAAGTGTATCTAAATTGACTTTTGACTCAAAGAAAAAAATGTTTGAGACTGATAAAAGCTATTATTTTGATATTTCTAAGGCCGACCAAATTTTTTATCCTTTGCTGGTTGATAAGGTGATTTGGCTACCTGAGGGACATGTTATTCCATCAGCCGACGAAATAAAGAACAAGTCCTATTGCAAATGGTATAACGGATGGAGCCACTCGACTACTAATTGTGTGTTATTCCGTAATGCTATTCGAGGGTTAATTGAGAAAGTGACTTTGAAATTCCCAGAAAAGGCAAGCAAGTGATGAGGATAGATAGTGATCCATTCCCAACAGCCAGGGTGAACATGACGGTAGTAGATATTACAAAGTTGGCTCAACCCCGGACCAAAGTGAATTTATGGCAAACATCTTATGGTAAAGGTTATAAGAAAAAGTATAGGCCCAAGGAGATTGAAAATATTTCATGTGAGAATGGAGAAACACATTCTAAACCTTTGTGTGGAAGGTGCAATCATAAAATCAATGCTGAAAAAAATGTTCATTCCAAGGAGACAAGGAAGAATGATTTGTCAATTTTGAAGTCTCCATCAGAAAATTATGGGCCGCATAGCCCAGGATCAGTATTTCAATGACTTGGACCAAAAATCGAGAATGCATGGCCAACGAACTATTATGAAGGTAGAAAAATTGATGTTGGTTTACAAGTGTTTGTCCCAAAAGATAGGCAAAGGAATGTAGTTTCTCACGACAACGAGAAACTAAGAAGCTTTAGGCCACCAGTGACTGAGGTGGGCCGATGGTATTACTTTAGGAACAGTATTTACCAATCTCTTACTAAGACATTAAAAAAGAGGTTGCAAAGAAAAATAGTTGAAGCTAGAAGGTTAGCTAAGGAAGAAGAATGCCAAAAGAAGAAGGGAAAATAAATTTTGGATTTGGTCCAATCTAACAAGACCAAAGACATAAAAAATCTTGTTAGATCGAAATCTTAACTTGCAATGGTTCAGAAACGGTCAGATGCTGTGAAAATAGATGAAGCTTCTGGTAGGAAAAAAATGGAGTGGAAACCCAAAAAGAAGGTAATTCATGAAAAAATCATCAAAGATCATAGAGAAAGGAAAATTGACCAAATGGATGAGGATAATTTGGTCGGGACCTCAACAAACAAAATGCTGATTATTAAGTTTGGATCTTTATACCAAGTAGAATGCAACATGACATTGGTTCTTCCATAAATTTTTGAAGCTCGTCCTAACCAACCAAATGTGATTGAAGGGGATGTAATTGAGATTGGAGGAAACAATCCTAAGTTTATAGCGAAAGAGGAACCACCAAAGTTGAAAGTGGTTCAAGGACAATCAAAAAATATTATCTTCAAAAAATCGGCTGAAAAAATGGCTCAACATCTCAAGCCACTTTACATCAGTGCTCATTTTGATGGGAAACCGGTTAATAGAGTCTTAATTGACAATGGGGCCACAGTGAATATTTTGCCAGCCATTATGCTTCCTAAATTGAACAAAGTGGATCAAGATCTTATCTATACTAAAGTTACGATGAGTAATTTTATTGGTGGAACAACGAAAGCCAAATGGGTTCTTCCCATTGAACTCACTGTGGAGGCCAAGTCAATTATGACTGCATTTTTTGTAGTTGAGTCTAAATCCCAATACAATGCTTTGTTGGAACGAGATTGGATTCATGCAAGCTTATGCGTTCCTTAATCTTTACATCAAACCTTATGGTTTTGGAATGGAAAGGAAGTTGAGATGGTTAAGGCTGATGATAGACACTTTCTAGTAATTGTCATGCAATTGAGGCTCGATATTATGAAGATGATATTGGCCTAATTCAATTTTGTAGGAACAACAAGTATGGTCGACCTAAGGGAATTTCGGCCTTGAAGAGTCCGCGACAATTGAACATGATAGCGGATGAAGTTTATGAGGACATGACTCAACCTACAGCCATACAAATGTCCAATCTGAAGATAATTAGTATCCATGATCAGTGAGCCCAAAGAGGAAGAAAAGATGGAGGTTGTTCACACTACTATTCGAAAGTTAATGGCTTATTTGACTGAGAAAAGGGTAGAAGAAAATTCTGCCATAGGATGGGTCGAATGTATAATGGAGGATGAATCTGAAGTCAAAAAAGAAATTGAATTCAAAGATCTTTGTTTCGCTCCATCCAAGTTGGATGATTCCAAGGCCGAAGTTCAAGATCCATTGATTGAAGTTAACCTAGGAACAGAGAAAGATCCTAGGCCAACTTTTGTAAGTGGTTTATTGGAATCAGACCTTCAAGCCAAAATTATTGAATTACTTAAAGAATACAAGGATTGCTTTGCTTGGAGTTACCATGAAATGTCAGGCTTTGATAGAAAGCTTGTGGAGCACCGTTTACCTCTGAATGAAGGGTTTATGCTGTTTAAGCAACAACCAAGAAGGATGTTGGCCAAAGTTACTCTTAAGCTAAAAGAATAAGTTGAAAGAATGATCAATACTGGACTTGTTAGAATGACCAGGTACGTCGAATGGATCTCCAATGTTGTCCTTGTAGTCAAGAAGAACGGAAAGATGCGAGTATGTACTAATTTTAGAAATAATTTTGAATATAAAAAATAATATTTTTTTTCTTTCAATTGATTTAGAATGCTTTCATTTTCATCATTACATATTCTCTTAATGAAGACTAAATCATAAATCATGGATGTCTAATTCCTTCACGTGAACAATTCTATTGGTAGAAGAAACAAAATAATGTTTCATTACATATTTCAAATTTCCAATAATTTTTTGTTGTTGGTGGTTTATCTGCTTTTCACTTCTCATTTTTAGCTGTTGCTAGCCTTCTTGATATATAGTGTATATATATATATATATTTGTTTCATGCTATTCATGGCAATATAAACACTTGGCTTCTCCTTGTCTGTCTTTTTATTTCACTGCTTCTTTTTTTCTCCTCTTTAAGTTCATAAATTCCATACCATTGTTCTCGTAGTCTTGTTTATATTTTGACGTCGATTTGTTGTGCGATATTTTTATCATTGTCTACAACCAACAAATCAGTATGATTTTGACTTCTTTTAGGTTAATGTATAATTACAATTTATAAAATTCAATTTGTCAATTTACATACTAACTAATACTATTTTATTGCTACATGAAATGTCATAAATTAATGGCTAGTGGAGGAAGCAGACGTGATCCTGCTTGGGAGCATGGCATTCCAATTGATGGCAATAAAAATGGAACAATACACAAATACTGTGGACATGTGATGAAAAGTGGTGGAGTAACACGAGCGCAAGACCAAAAAAATGAATCGAGTGGAGGAGATTCGTGCAGAATTACGAGACCAACTTGGTATTGAAGCAACTAGTGTAGACGAAGAGTTTGATGATGATATAACATTCTCACCTGGAATGAATCCTTATCAGCAAAAAGAATATCAAGAGGCAATTCGTGTTTCTAGACAAACTGAGTGGGAAAGAAGTCATCTCCATAAATTCTAGCTGGGGCTTAAAAGGGTGAGTCCAGTAGTCAAGGTAGACCAATGGTACAACGAACACGAAATCTTAGAGAACCACAATCAAAGCCTGAACCAAGCTTATACAAGTTATTTCAAGCAAGGCAAAAGAATATAAAAAAATCTTTTTTCTGGAGGAAAGATAAAGGAAGGTATGGCAAAGCTTATAAGTAAGTTTTTTATTTATGAAAATCTTCCAGCTACTAAAGCAGCATCTCATCATTTCAAAAATTTAGTGGTAGGATATCAACAAGCAGGTACAGGTGTAGAACTCCCTATCCCTTATGAAATTAAGACAAAATACCTGGATTTGGAGTTTGAAGAGATAAAAGAATATGTGAACAGTATAAGAGAAAAATGGGAGACTTATGGTTGTACAATCATGTGTGATGGATGGATAGGTCCCAAAAAAATGTCTATCATCAATTTTATGGTGTACTCCAAAGGTAAACAATTTTTTGTTTTAAATATGTTGATGCTTCAAATATGATAAAGGATCATGCAAACATATATGGCGGCCTATTGAAGCAAGTGATTGCGGATGTGGGGAGACAAAATGTGGTCCAAATAGTACCAGACAATGGCTCTGCATTTGTTAAGGCTGGAAAAAAGTTAATGGAGCATTATCATTTGTATTGGACTCGATGTGCATCACATTGCATTGATATGATATTTGAAGACATTGGAAAGAAGGAGCAAGTGGCCAATGTGTGAAACTTGGCTAGAATGATCACAAATTACATCTACAATCACAATTGGTTGCTAGCAAAAATGTGTGAAACTTGCAAAGGAGATATTGTTCATCATGGACTTACACGATTTGCAACAAACTATCTTGTACTTGATAGTTTGATTAAAAGGAAAGCAGGACTAAAGCAGCTATTCACATCTAATGATTGGGTAGGCCACACATATAGTACATAAAAATTACGTCAAAACGTAGAAATGATAGTGCTTGATCATACTTTTTGGGATCAAGCACAAAAGGTGTGTGAATTTTTTGAGCCATTATACAAGCTTTTATGTGTTGTTGGCACTAAGGTCTATCCAACAATGGAAGCAGTGTATGAGTTGATGTGTGTTGTTAGAAAGGAACTTGGAAAAAACATGGTGCAAAGTACTTTAATTAAACAAAAGTACTTTCTTTTTTTCTTTTTTCATACAGCTTATTATTTGAATCCACAATATCAATATAGATCTAAGGTTGGAGAAAACTTTGAACTTATAAAGGCAATACATAATGTATACTCTACATTAGACCCCAAATCAACTGCAATTGGCCAATTTGGAAATGAGGTATTGTTTTAATAGTTTGTTAACATACTATATTTAAAGGGTGTAAAACTTAATTTAATTTTATTGTCAACTTACATATTTCAAAGATGCAAGGAAATGATTTGCAAAGCCAGCAGCAGTTGCTGCTTGAAATGTGATGTCTCCTGGTAAGTCCAATAATATTTCTTTTTTAGATAATTAAGTCCAATATAATTATATTTGAAATGACAAAATTTATATTTATTCATCTATTGAATGGTGGGTTATGTATGGTGATAGTAGACCTACTGTTAGAAAATTGGCTATGAAAGTTTTACCACGGCCTCATCCTCTGCTTGTGAACGAAATTGGAGCACTTTTGCATTAATACATACAAAGCAAAGAAATAAGCTAACATATAGTAGAATTGAGAAACTAGTATATTACTACTAGAATATGAAGCTGAAGTTAAGAGATATGGAAGCAGAAGAAGAAAACCAACAAGAATTTGATCCAACAACAATCTTTAATGCTATTGTAGATGATAGTGATCAAGAGGGTAACCAAGTATATCAATGGATTAAACCAGTGCATTTAGATGATAATGAAAGGAACCCTGACCTAAAAATTGCTCTACAAACTAAAAAAGAAGGTATAACTGTTCAAAGAGTAATTGTTGGAGAAGTAGGTTCTAGTAGTGTTGATTCTTTTGAAAACCTTATGAGACAGCCAACTAGAACTCCTAGTGCTTCGGCCCCTTCCAAAAGTATAGGTTCAAAATTTCAAACTATTGATAGCGATTCTGGCTCAAGTGGCAATATCAATAGATGCACTGGTGAAGTTAGAAGTGATTATAAAAGAAAGTCACCAATTCAACAGAGATAGAGTCCATTCACCAGTGAAGAATATTACACTCGTGCAACTCAAGATGAAGATCATGGAAATTGAGAAGGTGGGCCAGGAATTGGTGCTATAGGAAAAGATTATACGCGTAGAGAAAGGGATACAATGGAAATATCACAACAAGAAGAATAATATTTTTCTACAAATTTTGGATAAATGAGGATTGAAGGTAAATATAATTCTTATTTAATGGATGGTTATGGAATGTCATCAAGTAATAACTCATGGATACATTCACAAACTCAACCATCAAGGGTTAGCAGTTATGAAGAAAGTCAATCAATGTCATATCCATGTCATGACTATCAGCAAAAACAATCACATCAAATATTAGAACTATATGGTTGGCATGTTAACAATTACATGCAAAATTATCAAAAAGATGTACCTTTTGATCAATATTTCTCTCAATACACAACTAGAAATTAGGATGAGGAAGAGAGTGAAAATTTTCAACCACCAAGAAATTCTATGTGGTATTGACTTATATTTAAGTAATCATATACTTGTATTATTATTCTGATTAATGAATAATTTATTACTTAATTAATAATATTTTTGTTCCTATCAGCGAGTACTATAAATATCTTAATTATGATAAATATGATTTCCACTCAATATTTTTTGAATTTTTATAGTTAAATTGATAAAATATCTAATAAATAAGCATATTCTGAAGTTTCATTAAAAATTTCTATATTTCTCTATAAATTTCCGTCATTTCTTTCGTATTTTTATTGATCTCGATATTTCCATCGATATTTTTGTATTTTGAACCTTCAATATTTTTGTCAATACCAATATTTACATCCTTGGTCAGAACTACTCTACTCAGCCCCAACAAGAATCTAGAAACATGACTGCCCTGATGCCCTCTCCTATTGATGTATGCGACCCAGCTTGGTATGTGGACTGTGGAGCTACTCATCATAAGTGTTGCAAAGCTAACTTCTGATAATGATGTCTTTATGATCTTTAAAGCTCATTTTTGTCTTATGAAGGATAATTGTTCGGGGATTGCTCTGCTGGAAGGAAAACTCAATAAAGGACTGTATCGGCTTAGAAGCTACAACCATGATTTATTGTCCCTTCATTTAAACTATGCTCACACTATTCCATCACAACTATCTGCCTTTAATATTTCCATGAAGTCTTGCAAGGTTAGAAAACTCAAATTTAATGTGAATGTAAAATTATTTCACCATAGGTTAGGGCATCCTTCTGTTCCTGTAATGCAAAAACTTGCTCAAATGAATGGAATTGTTATTTCTTCAGTGTCTAAATTTCAATTTTGTTTTTTATATGAATTTGGCAAAAATCAAAAATTTCCTTTTAAATCATCATCTCATCATGCATCTAAACCTTTAGGAATTGTCCATACAGATGTATGGGGCCCGACACCAATACCATCCAGAGATGGTTTCAAGTACTATGTCCATTTATTAGATGTTCATAGTAGATTCACATGGATTTTTCTTTTGAAATTAAAATAAGATCTTGTCCAAGTTTTTCTTCATTTTAAAAAATTAGTCAAAATCTTAACAGGTCACAAAATCAAAACATTACAATCTGATTAAGGCGGTGAATTTTGCCCCTTGCTTCAATTCTTCAAAATTTTGGCATTCACTTTCATCATTCATGCCCACACATTCACGAACAAAACGGAATGGCAAAATGTAAACACCGTCACATAACCAAAATGTGACAGGACCCGCCCCGGAAATCCCTCCAGATTTCCTGGAGAGGCCCCGCCTGAGGAAGATTCCACCAGAACCCCTCCGGGCAACCGACAGAATCCTCCTCCGAAAGGGAGTAATAATCAAATAAACAAATAAACAATAATGGGACAAATAGTAAATAAGATATGAACGAAAAGTAGATAAAATAAGCACCACAATAAATCAACGAGTCATAATGAATAAATAAGAAACAATGTATGAAGTAGGTGGGAATGACAGAGCCACTAAGAGTGATAGACAAAAATATAAATGATACAAATCCAACATGAACAGAATAAGATCAGAGTCTAGTACATAAGAAGAAGTAATAAACAGATGCAATAAGCGGATGCGATGCCGATGCGAAATGCCGATGGTAGTCCACGGGAACCTGCAACTAGGACCTAGGGAACGAAGTAAAATAACAAAACGTGAGATATAAATATCTCCGTGAGTGCTCCTAGATAACTACAAAATACAATCTCAACCGTTAAATCCTTTACACTCAAACCTCACGTCACTCAGTTGAAAGGTTCCCCGTTTTGAAAATCATTTTGCAAAACCCTCGGTTTACCCCAAATCATTAAATCAATAAAAATTGGTTTAGGGGCAAAAACGTAATTTAAAACAATTATCGAAATCACGTACCAAACACTAAAAACGTAAATGAAATCCATAATAATTAATTGATGGTCAAACACAATTTCATAAACGATCAAGCAAAAGGGTCAAAATCTGAAACCAAAGGCCATAGGCCACAATCCATAAAATCAAACCATCAATTTAAAATTAGAAACCAACCAATATAAAACCAAATCCGGTATAAAATCCGCAATGAATCAGAACCATCATAAAACCAACCGGTATAAATCAGCAATCAATATAAAACCAAATCCGGTATAAAATCCACAATAAATCATAACCATCATAAAACCAACCGGTACCACAGCAAATATCGTGCCGTGTGACCCTCAGCGTCCTGACGGCGTCACAGGCGGGGGAGGGGGGCTCAGTCATCACAACGAATCGGCGTCCCAAATCCGTCATGGCAGGATCCTCATCATCTCTCTCTCGACACGTGTCCGCAGCAGAGGATGGCATATATAATAATAATAATAATAATAATAGCGCGCATAGAACTCATATAACTCGGTACATCTCGATACAGTGTGGTACTCCTCAAAATCATTTATAAAATCATCCATGATATCATCAATTTTTCAAATCCTTTATTTTTAAAACCATTTTGCAAATCCTTTTAATTTTAAACAATTTTCCAAAATCTTCTATTTAACAGAATTTATGAAAAGCAACAATTATATCGAATATTAAAAATTTGCCCCAAAATTTTCTTAAAATTCCACAAAGTCACAATTTCTTTGAAATCACCATTTCTGCAAACTTGCTAAAATATTCAAAAATCCATAAATCACCAAAACCATTTAAAAACATCAATCTCATAAATCCCATTAAAATCACAAAGCATATAAATTTAAATCATCAAGCATCTAAATCAGCATAAATATATATTTAAATGCATAAGAAATTCCAATCAAACAAGTTGTATACGATTAAATCATCATAATATATAACCCAAAATGTTTAGAAAATAAATGTACTCACAGGTCTGAAGCGTGCTCCTGCTGGATCTCCGGTTCAGCCCTCGATCGCGTACGAGCACCTAAAAAGAATTTACCGAAAAAAATTCTTTTAATTACCGAAAATCTAACCAAAGGCTCAGAGGAGTCCTCTAAGTATCCAACTACAAAATTAAAACACTAAATACCAAAATTGCCCTTCAATTTCAGTAATTACCAAAATGCCCTCAAAGGCAAAAATCTCCAAAATTTGAATTACTCCGTCTCAAGTCCGATTTCAACAAACTTTATATCGAAACGAAATTGAAGATGCAAGGAACAAGAAACTACCTTCAATTTCAAGATTAGTTGTAGCAATTGATCGGAATCGATCCCGGAAGATCGGACCTCAACCGGAATTGGGCGTTTCCAAATCCGACCGAAATTGGGTCAAATTGACTGGACAGCAAGCTTGCCCACGACCCCCAGAACGCGTCAGGACGGGAGGTGAGCAACCACTCGCCGGCGGTGGAGCAAAACGGAGGCGGCGTGTGAGGCTCGGTCACGGCGGCGCGTGGGCGGCGCGTGGGTCGCGTGTGGTGGTCGTCGGAGCTCAGGAAAGTGCAGATCTGGTCGTCGGCGTGTTCTGAGTCCGATGGTGGTGGCTGTGTTGTGCCACTCGCCGGCTATAGGAGCAGATCTAGCCGGAAAGGTGACTGCCTCGGGGTGGTTTTTCCAAGACTTTGCGGCGGTTTTCCGGCGTGCTCAGCGGTTTCCGGCGTCAAACTCGGTACCAAAAAGTAGATCGTCGCACCAGCTTTCCAACGGTACCAAGAACTCTCCTTAACTCCACCGGAACAATGAGATATGGCCGGCCAAAGGTGGTGTCGCGACTGTTCAAACTGTTCACGAGCTCTCAGTTTTGTTGTGATTTCCGGCGATCCAGGTGGTTTCACGGCGAACCACCGGTGGGGAAAGGAAGAGGAGGTTGCTGGCTTCGATTTCCGGGTGGTGGTCGGCCAAGTCCGGCGACCGTGTGGCGGCTACCGGCGTGCGAAAAAGACTCGGTGGCTGCGTGACTGTCGGGCTCCGAGAAAATAATCCCCCTTTTTCCAGAATTTTCTGGAATTTTAAGAAGACAGGTGAGGGCATTTTTGTCCTTTTAAGTCCAGTCTCAACCAAATTACCAAATTGCCACTCACTCAAATTTAACTATAACTTCTCGGTCTTAACTCCGAATCGAGCGTGCTGCTAGTCTACGAACTCGTATCGACTAGCTCTACGCAACGATACCAAAGCCAAAGCAAAAATATAACCACACAAAAAGTCAACTCCAAGCCCACTAAAAGTCAACCTGGTCAAACTTGAAAATTTTATTATTTTTCTCGAAACGGGATGTTACAAAATGGGTCTTTGTCTTTTTGCTCATGCCTCACCCTCGTTATCATTTTGGTGGGAAGCTTTTCATACTTCCACATATCTTATCAATTGGCTTCCCTTATCCACCATAGGAAACAAGTCTCCCATACAATTACTTTTTCACCACACACCAGATTACTCAATTCTAAAATTCTTTGGCAGCACCTGTTTTCCACATCTCCATTCATATAATAGACACAAGTTTAATTTCCACACAGAAAAATGTATTTTCATTGGTCGTAGTGATGCCCATAAGGGCTATAAATGTTTGAGTTCCTCTGGTAGAATATATGTTACACCCCATGTCACATTTAATGAAAAGAAATTCCCTTAAGTGTCCATGTTCCAACATACCAATAATAATAACACTCCTAGTTCCCTACCCTCCATCTTTACACCACTTGTCCCAACCATTCCTTTCTCACACACAAAGATTGTTGCTAACAAAGATGAACCATGTGACACTGCTTCTTTGCTGCTAACAAATCCTACTGAGACTTATTCTCCAGCACATAACTCTCCACAATCAATATCACAGAGTCCCAATTTTACCTCATCTGCAGACAAGTCTCCACCAACAATCCACTTGAAGCTGCCTTACCTCTCTAAGCTTCTCGACCTCTTCCTCAAGATCTTCTGTTGTCTCTCCATCCCATGGTTACTTGATCAAAAAATGGTGCGCTAAAGCCACGAATACTACAATCTTCCTTCGTTAACACTGTTATAGAACCAACTAAAGTGACATATGCTATCCAACATCCTTTGTGGCAACAAGCTATGAATACTGAATATCTAGCTCTAATGTGCAACAATAGATGGAAGATGGTTCCTTACTTACACTATCAATATGAATGTTATTGGTAACAAATGGGTGTTCAATTTGAAAACTCATCCCGATGGATCAATCGAGCGGTACAAGTTCTGCTTAGTTGCGAAGGGTTTTCATCAAACTCCCGGGTTAGATTTCAGCAATATTTTCAGTCCAGTAGTTAAAACATCTACCATATGTGTGGTACTTACTTTTGTTGCGAGCTTAAACTAGCCCCTCATCCAGCTTGCGTGAATAATGAACTCCTCAATGGCACACTATCACAACTAGTATTTATGCACAAACCCGAAGGATTTGTGGATCCTCATCATACCAATCATGTTTGCATGCTTACCAAAGCACTCTATGGCCCATGCCAAGCATCATGTGCTCAGTATGAAAAATTGACAACCTTTATTCTCAAATGGGGCTTTCAAAATTCATAAGCAAGTACATCTTTGCTCTTTTATCGCTTTCATGGTGTTGTTATATTGTTATTAGTGTATGTCAACAACATACCTTGTATCCGCTTCAGATGGATCTAAATTCAGTTTTTGCTCTTAAAATTCTAGGCTCTCTTCACTACTTCCTAGGCATTGAAGCATACAAAGACTCCACTTGAATTTATTTGTTTCAAACTAAATATACTAAAGAGCTTCTTTAGCGCACCAACATGGCATCATCCAAGAGTTGCATTACACCTCTAAGCACATCAACTACATTGTCTCACAAAGATGGTAATTTTTTTGATGATCCTTCTTTATACAGAGCATTGTTGGTGCATTACAATACTTCACTCTCACACGACTAGAAATCTCATTTTGTGTAAATTGTCTAAGCCAATATCACCACCAGCCACAAATATCTCATTGGCAAGCTTGCAAGCGGCTTCTACAATATATTCACAATACTACACACATTGGACTTCACTTCAAACCCTATGTTTCTTTTAATCTCATTGCTTTCTTCTGATGTCGATTGGAGATCTAATCTCGATGATCGTCGGTCAACAAGCGACTATGTTGTCTATAAGGGTTGTAATCTGGTCTCTTGATGTGCCAAGAAGTATAAGCTCGTAGCCCAATCTAGCACAGAGATTGAATACTGTGCTTTAGCCCTTGCTACTTTTGAAGTCTCTTGGCTACATCACCTCTTCTATGAGCTTCAAATTCCTCAAACCACACGTCCTATAATATTGTGTCATAACATGAGCACCACTTCTTTTTCAATGAATCCGGTTTTTCATTCCCCTACCAGACACATCAAACTTGACCTCCATTTTGTGAGTGACTGATGCGTGTCGTAAACACCAAAATTAATTACTGAATTCAAACACTACCGTAGTAGCGGTAAGTTCAGGTCGATTCCAGAGACTGATAATCAAACTCAATCTATTGCAATTAAAGTAAAAAGACAAAAGGGGAATTTTATGTTGGAAAGTTCAATTATTAAAGAAAACAATTTAATAAATACCGAAAATAACAATAGGAGAAAACCTTGGGTCAGAGTATCTTCAATTGCTAAAGAACAAGTGATCACAGACAAAAAAATATATCCAAAAATAATCATTCAATGTTGGATTGAATAAAATAGCACGGCCAATTTTATTCTAACTCTCACAATTAATTAATTCAGATACGATCGTAAATTAATCATAATTCTGAAATATCTAAACCAACGTGATCTAAATTAAATCAGAACAGCATTAAGAACAATAGCAACCAACAATAAACAAGTCCTACAAACGTTGTAAAACTTTAATCTATTATGCATTCTCCTAAGAAATTAACAAAAGCTTAGCATGCAATTATTAAAATCAAAGTGCTACTAAAAATAGAACATTCAATACGATTGAATTCCTAATTAGCAAATACCCAATCCACAAATAATTATAACGGATACAAATTATAATCAAAGAGAATTGAATAATAAACAAATAAATTGGAAGAACACAAATTGAATAATTAAAATTGAATTAAAACTTATAAACAATGTCTCACACCTTATACTTTAGCAATGAACAATACTCTTTCCCAAGAGAGAGATTTAGCTACTCATAATTGTTAGAAATCTCTTTTCTTTTTGTTGTTTTTGCTCTAAAAACGGCTCTCCTTTTACAAGATAACTTAAACCTATTTAAACTAAAAACCTAGGGCTACAAAACACACAAAAACGTGCCTAAACGGACCACCTTCGCGCCCATCCAGGCGCCTGGGCACTGCACCTGGGCTGCACTGCCTTGCTGCCAACATCCAGTTAATTACGGTTTTGCCACTGCTTCTTCAGTTTTTCTGTTTAATTACGATTTTGCCACTGTTTCTTCATTTTTCATCACTTTAAGCTCAAATCCACCTAAAACATAGAAAAATATAAATTAATCCATTTTAAGTGAATAAAACATGCTCAAATCAAGTATTAAGGTATATAAATTGTATCCCATCAGTGACAAAAACTTGTTATGCGATTTACAAGTTTGATACGTTCCCACCCCTGATTAGATTGCCAACATTTTTACTAAACCATTTTCAACTCCACTATTCCAATGGTAAAGAGTCAAGTTAAATGTTGACAAGTCCCCTTTGGATGTTAACACACAATCTGAGAGCCCAACCAAACAGCCTAATAACAGCAAGCCAAGCCCCATTTCACATTGCATGGAGTTTTAGCCCAAAGAAGTCTCAAGAATACTCTAGATGTACTCAAGAAATTATTTCACAGCTATTGATCTTATCTAAAATGCACTATAAAGCATCTAATTATTTTTCCTTATTATTATATTTTATATTTATTTATTTACAATATTTCTCTTAGATTTTGAATATAAATATGTAATGATTAGAAATGTATCTTTATTTTTTTCATTGAATAGTGTAGCTGTCGTATTTTATTTTATTATATAATTTTTTATCTTTTTATTATTATGTCAAAACAAAATCATATGTTATAATATATATTACTTTATTATATTATGTATTATGTTTTTTTATTATGATATTATTTTTATTTTTATTATTAAGTATTTCTTTCTATTTTCATATTTTTAAAAGATGAAGGGAGTATTACACTGAGACTCGGAAGTATTACACTGAGACTCCCATATTTATAGTCTGATTCATATATAACATTTAGGTTTATCACATCTCATTAACACTTTCTAATTTTAAAGTTGTTACTATTGCTTATCTAAAAATATACTACAAAGAATATATTGTAAAAAATACAATATTACATAGATTGTACTTAAAAAAATGCTTTATTTAACAAACATGAAGGAACCATTAGGGTATAACTCCCATTCAAATTTGCAATACAAGCAACGCAAAATAAATAAAACTATATTTCATATCAATATAAAGGCCTTTACAAGATAATTAGACCAATACAAATAAGAAGACATAAATACATCTAGAATTATAAAACTACAATAAGGGTGTGTTAGATCTCAATGAAGCAGCAATTTCTTCAGTTTCTTCCAGTTCTCTGCACCATCAATGATTACGCCAGTTTTTATGAGCTACCAAACTCATTTACCATTTTCAAGAACTTTATGACCCACCTGGCTCGCTATTTCATTTACTATCTAGTAGAACATCACGTTTGAGCAAAGGATGGGTGCTTCAATATGGAATACCATTAACATCAGTACGGCATCGACTATTAAAATGACTCACGGCTTCATTGCCCACATTGATTCCTAAATTAATCAAATTACACAGTCACCATCCACAATTCTTACAAATAATGTTTTGGGTGGATACATACATGTTAAGATACCATAATTCTACAAGCTTCGAGAGATGGGTTTGCCTACAATACAACCATTCAATTGGTTGTACTGAAACAACTACATCTATAAATGAGGTAGCATTATCTATAAATGAAGTAACATTTTCTACAAATGAAGTAACATTGTCCATAAACAAAGTAACATATTAATATTACCTCATTTAGAATTTTGTTACTTCATTTACGGACAATGTTACTTTATTATAAATTTTGGTAACATTACTTCATTCATGGACAATGTTATCTCATTTACAGATAATATTACTTTATTTATGAACAATGTTACATTTGATTCTGTCTTTGTTAAGCCCACTACCCTACCACCATTCCGTTCCCATTCACTTGCTATTCATCTTTTACCAACTTCCAAACCACCCAACCTTCGGCCATACCGTTACCCCCACAGTAAAAAAACAAAGATTGAGACTCAGGTGGCTTTTTTACTAAATTTGGGTTTCATCCGTCCCAGCTCAAGTCCTTTTGCTAGCCCGGTATTATTAGTAAAGAAAAATGATGATTCTTGGAGGTTCTGTGTGGATTATAGGGGGCTTAATCAAATTACCATTCCAGACAAATACCCCATTCCCAACATTGACGAATTGTTGGACGAATTACATGGAGCTACAATATTTTCAAAAATAGATCTTCGCTCCGGTTACCACCAGATTCGTGTCCAACCTGCAGATATACATAAAACCACTTTCCGGACCCATTCTGGGCATTATGAATTTCTTGTAATGCCTTTTGGCCTCATCAACGCTCTTTCTACTTTTCGGGCCGCTATGAATGACCTTTTCCACCCATATCTCCGCAAATTTATTCTTGTATTTTTTGATGACATCTTAGTCTATAGCTCGAGCCTCCATCAACACCTCAATCACCTTCAAATTGCCCTTCACCTCCTTTCTACCAATTCGATCTATGCATACTCCAAAAAGTGCTTGTTTGGCCAATCGCAGATTGGTTTCCTTGGACATGTGGTGTCACAAGAGGGATTAGCAGTGGATCCTGAAAAAATTTCAGCCATTATGGACTGGCCATTGCCCAAGAATGTGAAGGAACTTCGAGGAGTTCTGGGGATCACAGGTTATTATAGGAGATTTGTTCAGCATTATGGCTTACTCGCTCGTCCTCTGATTGAATTGACAAAAAAAGATGGTTTTCAGTGGACTCCTAAGGCTCAGGCAGCATTTCAGCTTCTCAAATAGGTGTTAACTATTGTTCATGTGCTACGTTTACCAGATTTCACCCAACCTTTTATCGTCGAGTGTGATGCTTCTGCCGATGGGGTAGGTGCAATTTTGCTACAACAGGGTCATCCGCTTGCCTATTTTAGTAAGTGGCTTTCATTTTCTAATTGGATCAAATTTATTTATGATCGTGAACTATTAGCTTTGGTTCTTGCTTTACAAAAGTGGAAACACTATCTTTTGGGTCAGAAATTTTTTGTTAAGACTGACCATTGCAGTTTGAAATACCTTCTGCATCAACAAGTGTCCACCAGTGAACAGCAACACCTTTTGATTAAACTTTTACCATATGATTTTACCATTATCTACAAGGTGGGTAGCGACAATAAAGGGGCTGATGCTCTATCTAGACATCCTTAACATGCTGATTTTTTGGCTCTTTAGATACCAATTTCTTTAGATTTTGGAACTCTACAAGAAGCGCTTGCATCAGACTCTTACACTAAGCAAATTATCGATCAGATCATCCAAGATCCGACTTCTCACCCAGAATTTCAATTGGCAAAGAACCATCTCTCTCAGTTAGTCATTCCTGATTATCCCCAGCTAAAGAAAAAAAATATTAGCTGAGGCACATGATACTCCTACAGGGGGCCATGGTGAATTTTTAAAAACCATGAAAAGGGTCACTGCAAATTTTTTCTGGCCTCATTTGAAACGGGATGTGAAGCTTTTTGTTCAGAATTGTTTGATTTGTCAGCAAAACAAATATCAAACTCTTGTTCTAGCTGGTTTATTGCAGCCTTTGCCGATTCCATAGAGGATTTGGGAGGATATTTCTCTTGATTTTATTGTGGGCCTTCCCTCTTCTGGGGGTGTTGACACTATACTTGTTGTAATGGATCGATTTAGCAAATATTGCCATTTTATTGCTTTATCTCATCCTTTTACTGCCAAGACAGTGGCTGCTTTGTTTTGTAGGGAGATTGTTCGCTTACACGGCATACCCCAATCAATTATTTATGATCGAGATGTAATTTTTCTGAGTGCCTTTTGGCAGGAGCTCTTTCGTCTTAGTCGCACACACTTTCGTATGGGTACAGCCTATCACCCACAATCTGATGGTCAGACCGAGATTGTCAATCGTTGTCTTGAGGCTTATTTGCGATGTTTTGCACATGAACAGCCCAAGTCATGGTCTCGTTTTTTAGCTTGGGCTGAATATTCATTCAATACCAATTTCCATTTTGCCTCCCACATGACTCCTTTCCAGATTGTTTATGGTCGGGAACCACCAGCTTTACATTCTTTTGTTTCCGGTGAGACCAAGATTGCTGAATTAGAAGAACAACTACTTGCCCGAGATGAGATGCTGAAGGTTTTACTTGTCAATATATTGAAAGCTCAGTCTCGAATGAAAGCTCAAGCAGATTCGAAGCGGCGTGAATTATCTTTTGAAGTAGGTGATGTTGTTTTCCTCCTTGTGCAACCTTATCGACAAAAGTCTCTAGTTAAACAACTGTGTGAGAAACTTTCTCCTAGATTCTTTGGTCCTTATACTGTTGTAAGGAAGGTCGGCTCGGTCGCTTATGAGTTGGCACTCCCTCCTTCTTCCAAGGTCCATCCAATATTTCACGTGTCTTTACTGCGACCTGCTAAGGAAAATGTAATTGTCTCTCAGCCCTTGCCTCTACCTATTAATGCTGATTGGGAATTTGAGGTGGAACCGGACAAGATTCTAGCCCATCGTTGGGAGAACATTAGTGGTCATCTTTCTCTTGAACTTTTGGTCCAATGGCCTCACCGTCCTGTTGAAGAAGCTAGTTGGGAATCATATGATCTCCTTGCTGCGCAGTTTCCTCTATTTTGCCTTGAGGACAAGGCAAAATTTNAGGGGCGGGGGGGGGGGGGGGGGGGGGGGGGTTACTCATAGGGTGCTTCCTATTCTCACTTATTTCCGGAGAAGACATGGGAGGCCACGTTTGCCACTTCCCCCACTATCTTAATAATGGCTTTACCATTAATTTCGTAACAGCCACTTCCCCACTTCCTCCACTATCTTAGTAATGGCTTTACTATTAATTTATTTTCAGTTTATGTTTTAGAGTATTTGGTTATAAATATTGAGCTGGAAGATTTCTTCTAGCAGACTTGATTATATGTATGTGTAATTGGAGCATAGTCCTCTCCACACGGACTGGTTTATTAGAGTATTTATGTTTAAGATTCTTGCACTTTGTTCTCTAATATATTTCCCAATTTCCTATATCTTCCTGAATTTTCTGGGCTTTATCATAGTACCTGCAAGTGGGAATATGATATTATTAATGATGTAGTTTTATAGTTCTTTGTTAACAAAATATATAGATTATATTATTAAGTAGTTTGAATCATGGACTTCTCTGTTACCAGAAATTATGAGGGACAATAACAGTCCAGCTGAACTGGTCTGATTAGTTATACTTATACCAACTCTGGTTTGTTCCTGTACCATTCTCCATATACTTTGCTCGGACTCTTCTCAGCTAATACGCAGTAGTTATGCTATTTCTTATGGTATATAGGTCCATTTATAGCTTCATTGAATGGTCATATATAGTCATGTAATCTCATAGACCTAAGCGGGGCTGTAATCTTGCCTTGTGAAGTGAACATATCTCAATGTTTCCAAAGGGACAAATTTAGCTAAGAAACACATAACCATGTTAATAGTATTTGACGAGAAGCTTTTAGCCAAACTTGGATTATATTTTCGTGACTTTCATTACCTAATATTTATCGCTTGGAGTGGTGATGGTTTAAACTTTAAAACTAAGATGGATTAGTAGAGGAATAACACTTTGTCACTCATCTGTCCCATATTATGTTTTTGCTAGGTTCTGGTTGTGAACATTTTATAATGGTGATATTTGAAATTAATCATATACTAGTCAGGACAGTTAATTAACTGCAATTAGGTTAGAGACCAGAATTAACTTGAGAAGATTTTATAGAATGTGTTTGAGTCTGGTCTTTAAGGTTTAAACTTGTTAGAAAATTCCAAATTTTTAGAGTTATAGCTTTATAGGTCCTTGTGTATTTGGGAGAGAAATAGGGATTTTTTATTTATTTATTTTTATTTATTTATTTATTACAAATTAGGGGAAAGAGGATTTTGTAGCCAAAGAGGTTCGATCCTCTGATCCGAAAGTGTACTTTCAGTGAATTTACCACCGGGTCAAGCCTACAAGTATGAGCTACGTGAAGAATTTAAGTGGGCTTTAGCGAACATTTTTTTCCTGTGTCAACTTTATATTTTTCTATTGTTATTATTATTTTAAATGGAGTCAAATTTAATCTTCATGTCTTATACGGTAGTTTTCCTTTTCCATAAGGAAATATTACATTTTTGGTTTAGTACCCATTTAACCCTTAAAAGATATTAAAAGCTGTTGAGATATGGAAAAAAGACTTCTATAAGTCTTTCTTGCTGATTGGACAATGTCTTAATTTCCACCAAACTGGTCCTACTAAGTTTGAAAATCTATTTTTATAGAAAAATACCCAAAAACATCCATCTAACTCTTACAGCCAGGTAAAAAATAGAATCCCAAATCTTCTTCTAGAATGACCACCATTTTCCATCTTCTTGAATTCTCAAACTTTGTATTAGAACCTCTCTGTAAATCCAAACTAATATCCATATTTGCAAGACTTTGGATTATCCTAACGAAGCCCACTTCAGACTTTTGATTTGAGATTGCATGGTGTGGTGACAGCAGAAGAAGATGAAATTGCAAGAAACATGGTTTTAGTGAGTTTGTTATTCCTATTTGAGGTTAATTACTTAATCTAACATTCCTAAACCAAGATTGATCACAAAAATTGACCATAATGCTCACTGCTCCATAAGCATTTATGTAAATAATCAACACAAAGAAACACTACGTTTGTGCCTCTGCAATTTTAGACTACAGCTATTTGAGACCTGGTAGTCAAGTCAACTGTTGAAGGATATTTTATTTTATTTTATTTTTGAAGGATAAAACTTTGACTGGTTCCTGTTAGTTGGAGTGGGTTTTGGTACGAGTCTAAATCCAATAGACTTTGACAAGAAGGTACTTGGCCATCGTCAACTTTAATATTTTAAATAAATTATGGGAGTAAACTTTAAACTATTCTCTTAGTACTCTACAGGGTAGTTTACCCCATGCTAATATCATATTTAGTTTTGGTTTTAGGATCTATTTGGCCGTAAAAGATACGAAAAAGCTTCTGAATTCTCAAAAGAACTTCTAAGATTTTTCTTGCTACTTGGACAATGTCTTAATTTCCACAAAAACTGGTTCTAAGTTTGAAAATCTATGTCTATAAAAATACCAAAGGCATTGGTCTAACTCTTAGATCCTGTTTGTCATAGCTTTTGTTTTTATTTTTACTTCTTATCTACTTTTTCAAAAGTGATTTCTAAGCTTCTAGAAGCCATAAGCATTTTTAAAAAATTATCTAAACACTTTCAAAAGTATCTTTTAAGCTTTAAAAGTTACTTTTAAGTTTTTCAAAAGCCATGCCAAATAGAGCTTTAGTCAGATAAACCATGGAATTGCAAGTCTCTTATGTTGGACTTGAGATTTATAAATGAAGCTTAGATTGACTTAGACTGATTCACTTATTATTTTGTAGATCAATTTCAAGGTTTGCAGAAAGTGACAATAAAATTTCCTATTGAAGTTATTAATGTCCTAATAATTCTTTTCTTTTTTATTTATTATTCTCTTCTCTCCTATTGTTCTTTATTTGCTTGTTCTATTGTACTTTTTTCCTAATAATTCGATGATTTATTTTTTCCCCCTTCACCAAACCAGTAATCTCTAAGTACCAAAACCCAAGTGTGGTAGATCTTTTCTTGGTATAGTTATGATGTGCATGATCTTCTATCAACGCTGCAAGGCCAGAAACAGAAAACCGCAAGCTTCCTTATCCTCAAAATCTCATGACATCTCTTCGGTTACCTTCTCTCAGGTGAAGGACGTCGATAAGGGAAGTACCTATTTTGGTATTCAGATCTTCAGCTGTGATGAACTTCTAAAAGCAACTGACAATTTTGACTCAGCCGAAAGACTTGGAGATGGAGGCTCTGGCACAGTTTATTTTGGTAAGGATCGCCAAGGACCATTTCTTTTTTCTTTTCAGTTTCTTATTTTTCAAGTCTATTTGATTGTTAATACCTTCACAAATAGTCTTCATCTTCAATATCTGTTAGAGTTGGATTTTTGGCTTGTGTGGATGCATGAATGGAAGGTGACAAGGCTGCTGATCTGGTATGCTAAGCAGATCAGCAATGGAGCTGCAGAAACCAGCTACTTTTGTCTTAGTTTATTTTACCTGTAATAATTACTTTTGTTACAAGTAATCTTTGGTCTAGCTTAAGCTTAGCTGGTTTTGATAGAAATTTGTAAGCCAAAATCTTGGCATTTTAGGTAGGAAAATATGTCATCTAATGAGGCATGCTTTTCTGCCTAATCTGACAGATATTAGTTGATTAAACACTGTTGGCATATTTCATTAAATCTTGTCTAAAACCATTTTTGACTGTAACGAAAAGTGTTGCTGATGTTAAGCTTAAGTTTTTACATTTAGTTCTTCTGATTAGCCTTCAAATTTAGTACTGATTTGTGAATCTTATGATTAACTTTTGCAGGTAAACTCTATGATGAGAGAGCTGTTGCAGTCAAACATATGAAAGGAAACAATCCCAAGAGAGTTGAGAAATTTATGAATGAGATTGAAGTTTTATCTCGCCTGCGTCACCAAAATCTTGTCTCACTCTATGGCTTCACCTCCCGCAATAGTGGGGAACTCCTTCTTGCATATGAGTACATTCCCAATGGAAGTGTTGCTGATCACCTTCACGGCGAATGAGCAAAACTTCAAGGAATGTCATGGTCTAGTAGAATGAACATTGCCATAGATACCGCCTCTGCATTGTCATATCTCCATGCTTCTGATATAGTCCACCGCAACTTAAAAACCAGCAGTATTCTCCTGGACAACAATTTCCATGCTAAAGTAGTAGGTTTTGGATCATGTTGTCTCTTTCCAATTGATGTCACTCATATCTCAACTGATCCACAAGGGACTCCAGGTTATATTGATCCAGAGTATCAACAATCCCACCAATTGACTGACAAAAGTGATGTATTTTGCTTTGGAGTGGTTTTGATAGAACTTGTATCCTCGAAGCCTGCTGTCGATATCACAAGGCGAAGACTTGAGATTAATTTGTATACAATGGCAATGAATATGATCCAGAATCATGCATTGCATGAGCTGGTTGATCCTTGTATTGGGTTTGAGTCAGATTTGAAGGTGAGGAGAATGATAAATGCAGTTGCAGAGTTAGCATTTCAGTGTTTGCAGAGCAAGAAGGAAATTAGACCATCTATGCTTGATGTATTGGAAGAGCTAAAGAGTATACAAGGAATGGATTTCGAAGCAGATAGGAATTCTTAATAATATAATATGGTTTACCTGTAGCTGACAACAATTGATATTCTTAATAATATTATGAATGGAGTAAATTTGTTTCACTTTAGTTTTCTGATTGTTTCCATTTTAACTTTCCTGACTTTTTTCTTTTTCTTCTTCTTTTTTTTTTTTTTTTTTCATATGGGAAAAAGCAAGTATATGTTTTGCTTCATGTAGATAGTATTTGCTCATTCAAAAAATAAAGGAATGAAAAAAAAATATCTTATGTAAATTGTACTTTTATTAATATATAAATATACATACACATCTTATTAAAGATATCAAAAGTCTATTCAGAGGGCTCAATAGAATTGTTGGTTTTCATGATAAAAGTTGGTAACATTTATTTATTAACTAGCATGATTAGTCTGAAAATGTGGATCTGACTAAACGGACAAAATCCAAAAAGTGCGTTTATAAACCTGATTCTAGATAATTAATAAAAATTGATTGCTTCCTTTTCAGCTAACAGTTGCAACTTTTGAAAAAAATGGTTGGAGCCCTTTTTTCTTTTTGGGTTAAAAAAAACTTCAATAAAATTTTGAAAATAATTTGAATCAAATCAAACTGATTATAGGTGAAACTGAACCAAATCAATTTAGTTAAACCGTTTTGATCGAATCGGTTTATGTCCATCCTAATTTAATGCAAACTTTGTCATTTATTGTTTGAGTTGGGTAGTCAACAAAGTGATGTTTGTAGTTTCAATCATCTTCTCCATCATGACGTCCCAAAAATGAAAGAATTTGCAGTTCATCATTGTTTTCTCATTATGGGTATTTCTTCCAGTCTCATACTTAATTAACAACGAACTTTTTCACAGAAAGCAGTCGAGCTTAAAAAATATTCCATACCCTTTCTGGGGAAGTAGCAGACCCTAGCTCTGCGATCTCAAAGAATTTCAGCTAGATTGCAAAGAAAAAGGAATACCCAGTAATGCAAAGCAATGGATTAGAGTTTCGGATTCTGAAAATATTAGCGAATCCAATAATACAATGATCATGGCAAGGTCAGATCTTTTCAGACCTTCCTTGTTCAGCAATATCCGATACCCTTTTGAGTGAAACACTCTTTGATTATGTTTCTGCAGTTTATAATCTCACTCATACTATATGGCTGCAACATAAACTCTCTGGATTTTGACACTGACCAGTGTAATTTTCCTTTGGAAATGAGAAATCTGTTTACTATGCAAACAATTCCCTAATGGAGAATTAGAGAAAAATAAAAAATAAAAAATAAATAAAAAAATAGAATTCACTTCCTAATTATTTGAAACAAGGATTTGAAGTGGAATTCAAGTATAACAGATCAGTTTGTGGAGATTGTGAGCAGTCTGGTGTGAGATATGTGGATCTAACACCACCACCAACGAATTCCTCTGTTATTGTCCTCGGGAAGAGTATAATGTAGTCTGTTTTCATCATGGTGTGCATTGTTTTCCTTTTTTTTCTTCAAGAGTTTTGATGGATTATTTTCTTAGAAAAGGAGGATACATGTAACTCTTATTTGAGTAACTGTAAATAAGACTTTTAGTTTCTACTCCTTCCTTGCCCAGTATATATCTTTTGTTGTTCAATGTAGTTTAAAAAATGCATGTCTTAGAGTCTGATTTTTCTTCTAACTTGAAGCATATATATAGAAACGTCGAACTTGGTAGAAATCTAGAATTCCACAGAGGAAGATGAAATTGCAAAAGAAGATTGTTTTAGCTGGATTATGGTGCATTCAGAAAGAGCCAACAGATAGACCATGCATGAGTAAAGTGATTGAAATGTTGGAAGGAAGATTAGAGGCCTTGCACATCCTACCAAACCCTTTATTGTCTTTCTCTATCACCACAGGACGACTCTTCAACCACATAAATTTTCTTATACAATATGTCTAGTAAACATAAATATATGTTATTGAAAGATCAATTAGATTGACTTTTGCTTTCTTTCTGGTTACTTAAACTCATATGAAATCCATAAGATTAAAATTTAGAGTGATCCTGCAATATTTGAAAGAGCAGCAAAGATTTTTTATTTTTCTTTTCAATTCTTTTATTTGAAAGATGCAAAATGAGATTTAAAAAAAAGAATTGAAAAGAAAAATAAAGAAGCAATAAAAGAATTGATGAGTCCCTTACAAGTCGTCTTACAATTATGTTATTATTTCAAGTACTCGTGAGTCCCTTACAAGGGTGAATATTCATTTTTACTAAAGTGTTCTGCTAATATGCAATCAATAAATATGAAGAAGACATTCATACATGTATATATATTTACCTTTAATTTACTAAAAAAAATCAATTCAATAGACAAAAAACTTGTACTGAACTTGTACATGAACCCTATTTATATATATCCATGTCAGCTCTCACAGCAATATGTACATCTCATTCAAGGTAAGAAATTTTTAGGAGAGGAAAGAAACCCACTTTTTGTCATATGGTAGATGATACTTGCATATAACTCTTTCAGCTTATGTTCTTGAAAATTATATAAAAAGGATAAGGAAAAGTTAACCGCTTTTGTTCAGTGTTGTTGACCAGCTAATAAAATTTGAATTCTCAGAATCTGGTGAAAGTGTCAGTGGACCACTCTTCAGTAACACAGCCTCATCAGCTGAAGTGTTCTTATCCTCTGCCTCTTCTGCTTTGTAATCTTTACTTTGTGTTCTCTTTAGTTCTTCCATTATATCAAGCATCGATGGTCTCATTTCCTTCTCAGCTTGTAAACACTGAAATGCTAACTCTGCCACAACAGTTATCATCTTCCTTATCCTGAAGTCTGACTCAAACCCAAGACAAGGGTCAACCAGCTCATGCAGTGCATAATTTTGAATTCTGTTGATTGCCATAGTAGAGAGATTAATCTCGTGTCGATGCCTAGTGATATCAACAGCAGGCTGCAATGATACAAGTTCCATCAAAACCACCCCAAAGCTAAAGACATCACTCTTACTAGTCAGCTGGTAGCATTGGTGATAGTCTGGATCCACATAACCTGGAGTTCCTTGTGGAGCAGTTGAGACATGGGTTACATCTGTTGGAAATAGACGAGATAACCTGAAATCTGCTACTTTGACACTGAAATTTTTGTCCAGGAGAATATTATTGGTTTTCACATCGCGGTGGATGATATCAGAGGCATGGAGATATGTTAATGCAGATGCAGTTTCTATGGCAATGTTCATTCTTGTAGACCATGGCATTCCATCGGGTTTTGCTCGTTCACCATGAAAGTGATCAGCAACAGTTCCATTGGGAATGTACTCATATACCAGAAGGAGTTCACGGCTATGGCGAGAAGTGCAGCCATAGAGTGAGACAAGATTTCGGTGATGCAGGCAAGCTAAGATCTCAACTTCATTCATGAACTGCTCAACTCTCCTGAAATTGTTTTCGTACAGACGCTTCACTGCAATGGTTCTCCCATCGCAGAGTTTATCTGCAAAGTTTCATCAAATGGTTCACAAATTAGTCACATTGATCAAAGAATGTAAGGAACCGAGTTAACTGGTAAATTAGAGAGTTTTCTTATAATCTAAGAAATTTTAGACCAAAGCCTTACTTATCTATTATAGTAAAGATTATGAAGAAGGAAGACTGTAAAGATCACAAATGGTTCATAGTCCTTACCAAAATAAATTGTGCCAAAACCTCCATCTCCAAGTTCTTTCGTTGAGTCAAAATTGCCTGTAGCTTTTAGAAGTTCATCGTAGTCAAAGATATGAACACCAAGAAAGGTGCTTCCCTTCTCAGCATCCTTCACCGAAGAGAAGGTATCAGAATAGATGTCATGAGATTTTACATATAAGATTTATCGACAGTGGTTGTACCAGTACAATCATTATTGTACTGTAGGAAATTCCAAAAAAAAAAGGCTATATCCAGAGTTTTTGGATACATGTGTAAACCTAAATCAATCAATATTCAACAGGATAATAACAAGATCCTTACCTTTGGGAGAGCTTGATATTTAATATTAGAAGCTCAGCAACACAAGTCTTCAATTATCTACATCTAAGGCAGTTAATTTATCTAAACCACTAATACAGAATTTGAATTTCCTATTGAACAACTATCCATAGTAAGCTGAAAAATATGCATTAGATGGCTGGCTACTTACAAAATGGGTAAAGAATATAATTTTGCATAATACTTGTTAAGATTAGATGACTGGCTAAATTGCCAGCAGATCCTATCAGAGCTTGATTTTGTGGGCTGCGCTTTGCATACTGTTCAAGAAAGGACTCGACCTCACTAAGGTATATTGATGATGACAATTGTTTATTTACACATTTCCTCCGTATGTAAATGGCCCTAAATAAGAAAAGCAATTTAATCACCTAAACAAATTGAAAATAAAACTCCAAAACTATCATGAGTTGAACATGGCAGACCATACTAGAAATTCATTACGAATTACCGTTCATTCAGCATCTTACTGAGTTCTCTTTGCTTTCCTGCTAAGGAGCCCCATGATTTCATTTGCCTTTGATACAAAAAATAGAGATACAACTTCATAAACAACTTGATTCAATAGGGTGGCTATAGGGGCTTACTATCCATAGTTAGTCTTGGAGTTTTATGCGAACATAGAAGACAAAGAGCTATAGTTTGAACTTGGAAGAAAATCAAAAACCACCTGAAGATTGGCGAATGCAAAGACTCGGGTAATTATCCCAGTTGGTTTTCTTGAAATGCATACTGATGTTACTACTTGAATGAAACATCCTCTTCTTCCCAATTATCTAATTGGCGAAGCGTATAGTTGAATCACATTTTTTGGATTGCACTCTAACTTTTTGACAAAATGAATACAATAAAACAAATGAAGGATGCAAGAATTCTGAGATTGTTCATATACAAAATATTAGATCATGTGTCGTCGCAATCGCATTTAACTATTCAAAGTAATCTAGTTGAAGTCCCTCTATTTATTTGTGTAATTAATAAACCATTCATTAAGTTTGAACTATCTTAATAAGAAGAATTTAGTTAATGCAAAAATCTTGAACTGATGGTTGCAAGTTTAATCACACACTGAAAAGCCGTTTTCGAAGATAAAGCCACAAGGAATGTTGTTAATTGATGTATCAACTTATTTCACTAGGGTTATACATATATGTGATTCCTGCATATGGGCTTTGCTAATCTAAACTTTCAATTGCAATTATACCTTCATTGTCAGTCTGAGTATTGAAGGCCCTTGCAATCATGCTCATTTGGAATTTACTTTCAACCAACATCCACTGTTTGAGATCATTTTCATCTACCGCACCATGTTTTCTTAAAGTCGGAGATATCTTAAAGCAAACGAGAACATATTAAAATGAAGATTTCCTTGAATATTCCAAGGTCACCTATGATTTTAATGCTCTTGTTTAAGTGGGAAAAAACAAAGCGTCCTAGCAAAAGCAAATTAGCATGTCAAAACAACAAAAATATATCTATGTAACAAATCTAACTGGCACCTACTAGATTTTCATACTACAATGTTCATAACCAAAGGCATTGCCAGCATGTCTGCATAATACAAAATCAAGTTTAACACATAATAAGTTCACTCTTCAAGCTGGTCTCAATGAAAAAGATATTCTAGTGGATACCAAATGGGGTTCCATATGAGGTTGCTAACCTAAATCAAAACAAAGCATTTTCTAAAATAGGAAGACAATACCTATCAGATTGTAGCAATGGCATATTGACAAGAGAGCCAAATCGCTCAATTAGTTCACTCTCAAACTCTCCACGACTCTGAAAAATGTAAACGAAAACATTTACAAAATGCACAGTGGCTATGTGGATCTGCATCCCCATATATATAGTTAGACACGAAAAGAAAAAACATGCATTGCCCTCATAAGGGTGATAAAACATAAGCAGCACATAGCCATTGTAGGAGATGCCTTATCGAGATTACCTTGAAAAATAAGAAGCATTAGAATAAAGGTAATCTAAATTTGGTAGATAAGGAGTCTGACCATCTAAATTTACAATAATGCTATGGACCAATATTTTTACCAATTTTATTTACCGACTAACGTGGCAAATGAATAAAAATATTTTTTTTGCTAGTAGGTTATCCTTTTAAAGGTTTACTTGTCCATATTTAGTTTAATTAAATTTTAACCATTGATATATCACCAAATCATTTGCCACATTAGTCAGTGCATGTAGTATTACTCATAAACTTAAGTGATGAGAAATAAATATTTACTGGATGATTAGCACATTGAAGCACTCGGAACATGAAAGTAGCTAATGCATCAAAAGAAAATGAATTTGAATCAAATCCTACAAATTTGAAGACCAAATCATTAAACTGAGGAACATAGAACTAAGAAACGAAGTCCAGAAGATGTGTTGAAGTAATATATGCTGTGAAAAGTAAAATTCTACAACATCCCTTGGCCTAATACTATACATAATGTGCAAAGTAATGGATGCTGAAATATAAGACAATTTATAGAACAAGTTCCTACAAATAAGTATCTTAGAGGATGAAGATCTACAAAAGAATGATAAAAAATTTAATTCAAAATGCTTGTCCAAGTGCAAAAAATGCATTTAAGCAGAGATAGCAAACCGGGATATAATTATGAAACAAAGAGCAATGACACCTAATGAGATTATATATATTTTGTGGCCTTTTCAATACCTAAAACACAAACTTGTTAGAATAATGTTCAAATTAAAAAATAAATAAATAAATAAATAAAAAGAGTATTATCGGTCAAGCAGTGAAGCAAAGTAGATATATCAACAAACAAGAAGTCAGACAAAATTCAAAATAGAACTTTCATAAGAAAATAGATTAATCTAGGCAAAGGATAACCACTAACAGCAAACAAATCCAAATAATAAAAGCTTAATGAAAAATAGTAACCTTCAGAATCAAGTACAACTGGAACTGCAAAGGCCCTGGTGCTCCGGCACATGTCTTCGTTCTGTAAAATTGGCAGAAAACATTCATCATGAAGCACTTACGACTAGTACAGAACATACAACATGGTTACACACACATTAACAACGAAACATAAAATTTCAATAGTGGTAATTGAATTACAAAACAGACAGAATGGTTAGAGCAGTTTTCCTTGAATTTTTAATTTTATTCAATCTAATTCTCATTCTTTGCCACATTTTTAATTTTATTCAAGCGGATAGGTATTGCTTTCATATAACTTTCCTTGAGATCGCCACTTTTGGGCTTTATTTTAGTTTGGTACTTCTCTATTTGGATTCCATTGCCACTTAAAACTTTTGAACAATTTATTTTTGTTGTTTAGTGTCTTGAAAGTATTTGTTTTGAAATCTGATGATAAACTTTTGGTATGGTCCTCAGTACGCACCGACTGTTAAAACGACTCAAAGCTTTATTGCCCACATTGATTCCTAAATTAATCAAATTACACAGTCACCATCCACGATTCTTGCAAATAATGTTTTGGGTGGATACATAAATGTTAAGATATCATAATTCTAAAAGCCTCGAGAGATAGGAAGTAAATTCAACTATGTAAACTAAGCCTACACAACACATACTTTAGCACTCCTCCTATATAGGTACATCCAAGAACTAAACATAAAGCAAGCCTACATGTACAAAATAATAAATAAGAAGCTCACTTGAATTTGACAACCAAAAATACAACTTGGTTTTGCTATTTGGATCATTCACATTAATCCATTTGAAGAGGACTCAAGTATGCGTATCAAGCAAACACAACAAATACTTAACCAAATCTAGTTTAGATAGAGAAATTTACCTATCTCCATACTTCTTCATTTGGAGCATTCTTGTCCACAAGCATCATTGAATATGGTTTTCTCCTGAGCTCATTAGCAACCTTTTGCCAATATCTTCCTATCAATTAAATACCAAGTTAAATAAAAGGCATCTTACTTGCAAGCAAATTGCTAAATACAATTGATAAAAGCACCTGATAATCAGGTGACCCATCCAATGCAACCATAAACAGAGAAACTAAGCACAACAATAGTAACATTACTAACATATGAATTCTTAAATAGTTTAGAAAGTTCAAAAAATTTCTTGATCACTCCTCACATTCACAAATCCATAAATAGTCAAGAATGACAATCACAAACCATCAGTGTCCAACAAGTGGATAATTTCCACAAATATCATATATGGATACCTAAAGAAAGCTTAAAATCCATTTTTAGTTGCAAATCATAAATTTGATGAAGTGGTTGGTTCACATTTACATGTTATTTAACAAACAATACTCCCATTGTTTGGAAATAGGACCAAGATTATTGTTCTTATATGGCCATAATAGCATGCATGATGAATATATACCTTAAAAGATTCTATTTTCAAGTAGTTATCGTGAATAACTAGTTAGTCGACAAAATTTTCTGCAAAAGTTGTACCTTTGATGAGGTCACCCATCAGGCTTTCAACTAGATGATGATCCCTAATCTACTAGGAGCATTTAATAGTTCCTTGAAAAATGTAGACTTAGCACAAACAAGTATCCCTAAAAATGGCAAGTCAAAATGAATGTAGAGAAAAATGAGTAGAAGCTATGTTAAGAGTATAAAACTGTTGCAACAAGAGGGGAAAATAGAAAGAAAAATAAAGATACAGTATTGAAAGGTAGGATCATAAGAGAGATCTAAAATAACACATATAATGGAGGATCCATGCAATACATTATTCATAAAAAAAAATAAAAAAATAAAAAAAAAAAAAGAGTTAGCCAAACAATAGAAAATTGCAGAATATGTCACTCAGAAATGTGAGAAAGGTTGATATGAATGTCGCTATATTAAAAAATAAAATAAAAACCCTTAGAAAATATATGTAATTTAAACATGGTATTCAAAATTGCAAATGTTGAGTGGCTTAAGAGTATCCTAAAGAGTATACATAAGGACTTGGAAATGTGAAAAAATTCCACAACCACAAGAAAAAGCTATATCCAGAGTTTTTGGATACATGTGTCAACCTAAATCAATCAATATTCAACACGATAATAAAAATATCCTTACCTTTGGAAAAGCTTAATATTTAATATTAGAAGCTCAGCAACACAAGTCTTCAATTATCTACATCTAAGGCAGTTAATTTATCTAAACCATTAATCCAAAATTTGAATTTCCTATTGAACAAACTACCTAGTAAGCTTAAAAATATGCATTAGATGACTGGCTATTTACAAAAATGGCAGAGAATATAATTTTGCATAATACTTGTTAAGTAGGCCCACTTTTTTTATATTATGTTAACATCAGTTAGTTTCAACAATTCTAAACACCTACAATAAATTCAACAAGACTTGAACCCATTGCCAAAGGATGAAGGAGCAGGGCTTAATGGTGCTACCTCCCGTTCTGTCTCAAGATCACCCTCTCCATCCTTGCTTGCCTCAACAATGGCCAAGAAGTCTCAACCCTTACTAAATTACCACTAGATCTTGATTTTGTGGGCTACGCTTTACATACTGTTCAAGAAAGGGATTGGCCTCACTGAAGTATATTGATGATGACAACTGTTTTTTTTTTTTTCACATTTCCTCCGTATGTAAATGGCCCTAAATAAGAAAAGCAATTTAATCACCTAAACAAATTGAAAATAAAACTCCAAAACTATCATAAGTTAAACATGGCAAACCATACTAGAAATTCATTACGAATTACCATTCATTCAGCATCTTACTGAGTTCTCTCTGCTTTCCTGCTAAGGTGCCCCATGATTTCATTTGCCTTTGATACAAAAAATAGAGATACAACTTCATAAACAACTTGATTCAATAGGGTGGCGATAGGGGCTTACTATCCACAGTTAGTCTTGGAGTTTTATGCAAACATAGAAGACAAAAAGCTGTAGTTGAAACTTGGAAGAAAATCAAAAACCACCTGAAGATTGGCGAATACAAAAACTCAGGTAATTATCCCAGTTGGTTTTCTTGAAATGCATACTGATGTTACTGCTTGAATGAAACGTCTTCTTCTTCCAAATTATCTAATTGGCGAAGCGTATATTTGAATCACTTTTTTTGGATTGCACTCTAATTGTTTGACAAAATGAATACAAGAAAACAAATGATGGATGCAAGAATTCTAAGATTGTTCATGTAATTTCCCGTTTTACGAAAAATATTAAAATTTTCAAATTTAATCAAGTTGACCACGAATGAATCCATGATTGACTTTTTCTGGAAAAAATTGAGCTTTGAATTTAGTATTATTGCATAGAATTTGTAGATACGAGTTCGTAGACTGGTGGTACACTTGATTGGCAGCACTATGGGCATACCACAGGCACACCATGGCAGCCCCATGGGCAGCCCACCTAGTGAACTTTCAGGGGCATTTTGGTCTTTTCCCAAATGGGTTCCATTTAATCAAATTTTTTTCTTTTCTTCTTCTCCCTACTACGCGCGAGCCCTCCAACTTTTCCTCTGCCCGACGTCTCTCTCTCTCCCGTTGGTGTGGCCGCCACACTTCACGCCAGAAAATGGCCAAATTAGGCTAGCCCATCACCGGATAAAACCTTGCCCGCGATTTATCCAGATTTATCTCCCCTCTTCCTTGACCAGAACCGTGCCCCATACCTTACCTACGCGGCCAAAGCCTCTCACCGGAAATCCGACCACATCCGGCGACGGCGAGCTCGTCCACCAACCGGGAAAGAATGCCCAGGCTTTCTGCTACCTTCCCACCCCGACTTTTGGCTGTGAAACACTGCGAATCGCCGGAAGACTCGAAGAGACCGGCGGGTTCATTTTTCTCCGATCTCCGGATTCCGGCGTGTTTCCGGTTGTAGGTGTGATCCTTTCCGCATATTTTAGACTTTCTAGACCCGTTTCCACTGTTCATTTGATGGGTACGAAGAGGGGATTCGAATTTGCAAATTTCCGGCGAGATTTTCCGTCCAATTGTGGTAGCCGTTGGTCAAGGCTTTTGGAATTGCTGAGCCCCAGGTCTGGTAAGATCCTAATCTCGGTCAGATTTTGTTATTAATTGAATTTTAGTATTGGGTTGTATGGAGCTGCTGAATTTAGTCTATTTAAGGGAAGAAATTGGTTACTAAGCTTGGTTTTGATTTTAAAAATGTTGTATAGTTGTATGGAGCTGTAATATTTGGTTTATGGTTGATTAATTGAATGGAATCACAGCTGGTGGTATTGTTTGGAGTGTCCTTAAGATTGTTGAATTTTTGAAATTATTAAGCTAGATTAATTTTAGTTGTATGAGTTATATATGTGTGTGGCTGCATCGGTGTATTTTTAAGGGAGAGTTAGGTTTTGTATTAGATTTAAGAATAATTTTATTTTGGGATTAAATTATATTAATTTGAGTTTGGATACAAGAGTTATAAATGGGAATAAATATACTTGAGTTTGGTCTCTAGTGTTTAAGTGGTTTTGGTTTTGATAAGAAGATTAGTTTTCTGAATGTCTTTATATTGTGCAATTTTATTTGCAAGTGACATATCTCATATTGATTTTAGGCTGGTTAATAAGATCAATGATGTAAATGTGTGCTTATGTAGCTGCTTGTTATGTAGTTGTACTTGTATGAATTTGTTATGCGTTATTTGTTAAACTTAGAATGTCATTGAAGGAATTTTATGATAACTCTTGATGCAATTAATTCCTATTGACTGTTAAGAGCTAATTCATTCATGAATTGTGAAAAATTGTAGCTTTTGGATTTGAATTATTTATGAGTAACGTAATAATTATAACTACACACACACGTGTGTGTGTGTGTGCGTGTGTATAAATGTGTGTATTTCATGGTATATGTATGTATTTATGGTTTTGTATACTATTAAGGTATGGATGAGCAACTTTGTATGTATGTGTGTACATCTTAGAATGAGTATTTATTGCTGATAACTTAATTTTGGATAATTAAATAAATTATTTATATTATGTATTAGAAACCTAAACATTAAAGATTTACTTTCAGATCTTAGCATAATAATAATAATAATGTTTTCAAATTTACTATTAAAAGAATTTAATACTATTGAGCACTACTTATGCTTGCTAGTGTGAATGTATAAGTTTAAGGAAAACCAATAAACTGTTTTTATTAAATAATTTTGTTTATGAACATACTTGAATTTATATTTATGTGACTTAGCCTTCAATTATTATATATGAATAATCTCTTCATGGTATCTATTGAAAATAGTTACCTAACTTATGAAATTTATTGATGAAGTTTGATTTGGTTTTGAATTAGTTGATAATAGTAAATCATTATGTGGATTTTGGTTAATGGGTGGAGAAATTGTGACTCGTAGTTTAAAGTAATTTATGATTTGGTGGTGTGCTATGTATTATCGATGTGTCTTGTGGAGAGTTGAGTATATGGTAGGGTATACATATATATATGTGTGTGTGTTTGTGTGTGTGTGTGTGTGTGGTAAGCAAATTAAATTTCAAATATAATTTATAGTTGCTTTTGTTTTGAAGCAATTGTGTTGCTAATGACTGTTAAAAGCTTACAATTATGGGATGTTAGATTTTGGATTTCTGTGAATGTGAGCTTGTTCTTGAAATTATTATATTTATGTTGGTGCTGTTGTAATAAATTTTACTTTGTATTACGTTATAATTATTTGAAATTATGAAATTAGGATTGGTTGATGATGTGAGGTAAATTAGACTTGTGATTTGAATAATTTGTCCTTTGGGTAATGTAAGTGGCTTTTAGCTACGTGATGAGCTAGTTTTGTAGTTGAGTATGTGGTTATCAACTTGGTTTGAAAATGAGATATATATATATATATATATATATCATATATGCATATGAGTTTCTTGAATTTTCTAAATTTAATTTTAGATGAAATTTTCATATAAATGCGTGTATGTAGTCAATAGTATTTGAGAGTTAGCTTGCTTTTAATATTCATTATCTTTATGGTTAGATGAATATTTTTTACTCTAGTTGGCTTTAAGATTTTGTGTATCGGTGGAAAATATATTGTGGATTTTATATTTATTGATTGTGACTGTAATTGGACTTCGTGTTTATTGAGAACAATTATGAAATATATTATATGTTTGTTTTTCTTTTATTTGTTGATTTTGCAAATGAATGATATGGATGGTACGTTACTATGTACTACTTGGGCAATGGGGTATGCTGCCAAGTAGGGGTTTAACAAGTTTGGTGACTACTTGGGCGATATGTATGCCGCCAAGTAGGGATGTTTACTTGGGCGATGGTTTATGCTGCCAAGTTATTGGGTGATGGTTTGCTTGTGCAATGGATTATGCCGCTAAGCTATGGTATTATGTATACATTTTTAAATATATAGAAGGACAATGATTTTTCACAGAAAATGTTATTACCTGCTCTGTATATGATTTTTTCACATATATGTCTGGTTTTTCACTGGGGATTTCATGGTTAGCTTACCCGTCCAGTATATATATGAAGGGTTCATATATATATGTCTTGTGGCTTTTCACTAGAATGTCCTTCATATATGGGTATTACACGCCTGGTATATATGATTAGTTCATATATATGTTTGTGGCTTTTCACTTATATATTCTATATATATGGTTATTACTCTTTTAAAAGGTTTGAAGTTTTGATGAAATTGAAAGTGATTAAAATGTGTTTAATGAGAAATGTATGATATATATATATATATATATTGCTATTTATGCATTTTATTTTTATTGATGTTGGATTTAGAAGTATAAATGAACTGTGTGAATGTGAGTGAGAAGTTTATGTTAATTGTAACTTTTGGACTATCCAAATGTGCTTTGGAGTTAGTGACGTGGTTGAGCTTCTTGATAATTATTAGAGTATATATTTGTTAAGTTGACTATTTTAGAGTTTGAATATTGGTGTGTATTTTGTATATGCGTAATTAAACGGATATTTTCATATGGTTGTTGATTTGTTAATTGCTAATATGCTAGAAGTGTCATATTTGTTTTGAATAAATTGGTATGCAATGCAGTAAGTTGTGATAATGATTTTGCATGGCGCCGAGTAAATTTGCTCTGCTTTCTAGTAAGATGTGATACTAGTTAGCTTGCTTGCTTCACGCGTATTGATTTGTTCATATATGTGTTGGATCTATTTTCGAAATAATTTTTAGTTGCCAATTAAAAGTTGATATGCAAGTTTTATATTTGGATTCTCTATAGTTAAATGCAAAACTGTTTTTAAGAACTATAGGGAGCTTGATCCCTATTAATAAAGGTATGTAGGCAACTCGGATTTTTAGACTGAATCCAGGTACGAAAAATATAGTGATGTATTTTTTTGAATGTTAAAAGTTATTTACTGAGGTGTAGTTAATGTGTGGAAACGATGTATTGGATTGGATTATTTATAGGAATGTATTTTCTTGCAGGTTTTTATTTAATAATGGTTTAGTGGAGTTAAATGACTGCTTATTGGCTTAATAGAAATATTAAATTATGCAGACATGATCTAGGTGGTTTGGATCCTGTCAGTTCATATACAAAATATTAGATCATGTGTTGTCGCAACCGCATTTAACTATACAAAGTAATCTAGTTGAAGTCCCTCTATTTATTTGTGTAATTAATAAACCATTCACTGAGTTTGAACTATCTTAATAAGAAGAATTTAGTTAATGCAAAAATTTTGAAGTGATGGTTGCAGGTTTAATCGCACACTGAAAAGTCGTTTGCGAAGATAAAGCCACAAGGAATGTTTTTAATTGATGTATCAACTTATTTCACTGCTATGAGAAGTCAAGGGTTATACATATTGGTGATTCTTGCATATGGGCTTTTGCTAATCTGAACTTTCAATTGCAGTTATACTGTCATTGTCAGTCTGAGTATTGAAGGCCTTTGCAATCATGCTCATTTGGAATTTACTTTCAACCAACATCCACTGTTTGAGATCCTTTTCATCTGCAGCACCATGTTTGCTTAAAGTCGGAGATATCTTAAAGCAAACGAGAACATATTCAAATGAAGATGTCCTTGAATATTCCAAGGTCAGCTATGATTTTAATGCTCTGCATTTTGATTCCAAGTTTGCTCAAAATGCTGGGTTTGAAGATCGACTAGTTCATGGGATGCTTGTTGCTAACATGTTTCCTCGGATCTTATCTTCTCATTTTGTAAGTAAAATGTTATGGATTCCTTATCCCTTCTTCACCTTTTGTTTGCATATTTAGATTGTCCACTTACATCATAAGAGAGTCAAAAAAGTAATTGGGTATATAGATTTATCATAACCAAATTGTTTGAACCTGAGCCTTGTCCCATTTTGGCTCCAAAATCTTTTTCAAATAACCAAGGATTGCCACCTCGATATATGAATAAAAACTGAATCTAAGTTTCTTTTTGGACAACAAACTAAATCAAGTATGTGAACTGAAAAATTTTAGCATCTGCCATGTTATTTGACAAATTTGTACAAACCCAATGTAAGAATTTGAGCTTCTTTTTCTTTTCTTTGTGTGTGTGTGTGTGGATAACATAACTTTCCTATAATATGTAGTTGAAAATTATTCTTTATTTGCCTTCGTCTATGTCCCCATCAATTCATCTTAAAATACTATCACCCTTTCGATACGAGTCTTAGATACAAGACCATTATAAAGATTGTCTAATTCTTTTGAATTGTTGTGATAATTTGTAGCCTGGAGCTGTATATATTTCCCAAAGCTTGAATTTTAGGAAGCCGGTCTATATTGGAGAAGAGATTGTTGGTGAGGTACAAGCCACCAATTTAAGAGAAAACAAGAACAAGCATTTGTAAGTAACATCAAAAAACACACGATAATTCCTCTATTATCTTGTGGCGAAATTGACAATTTGATCTTTTTGACTTGTTCTAATGTTTACTTGTGTATGGTTCAGAGTGAAATTCAAAACACAGTGCTACAAAAATGGTGAGCTTGTTATTGATGGCGAAGCTATGGCTATCTTACCTTCACTGGCTATCGAACAAAGTTGTTCTTCGAATGATAAGTAGCTTCTATAGATCAGCGATACATTTGTACTTGCACTAGCATCTTGAAGCTGGAATTATTCTCTTTATATTGTAATTTTGGAGAGCTAAAGCAATTTCTACCAAAGAAAACAAAGAACTGAAGCAATTGGAAATTGATGTATTTTTCGCAAAGTTTCAGTTCTCTTCTCTTCTCTCTCTTTATTTGGCTAATATATTTTCCTTCAGTCTTTGATTAAGAAACAGTTTCTAACTGAATTGACAACCTAGTAGTTTGATTTGAAAGAAAGATTATGGGGTTGCAAAGTGATGTACTATATATCTCTATCGATAAAGTGTTTGAACTCTCTTAAGAGGGGAGGGAAAAAAATAATAAAAATAAAAAAATTTATTGAGCTTTCTAGTTTCTAATTTATCCTTTTATTGAAATTTCAAACTCAGTAAGAATAACTCGCAATTAAAGAAATACCATTTATGAAATAGAAGAAATTTTATTTTTCATAAGATAGTTTTTCATTTGTCTTGTCTTGCGGATGTATTTTTATATTTTAAATATTTCAACGATATTTTGTATTTTTTAATTATTTTTATTTTTTTTCCTTATAATACCACTATTTCGTCTATAATTGTTAAAATTTTAATTTTTTTACTTTCATAGATCCTATATACAATAAACTAAACTATACTTGACGTATATTTAATTTAAAATTATGTTTCCATACTGTTTACATACTGGATGGAACTACATCTCTTTTACATTACATTTTATTTATAAAAATTTTAAAACTTTGTACAAAAACAAAAATCACAAATAAATAAAATATAAAATTATAATTTTCTAGAAATACAAGATGCATATTCACTCGAAAGGCAACAAATTTATGTTATAGCAATATACTAGTAGTCTACTTGATATATTAACCAAAAAAAAAAAATAGTCTACTTGATATTATAAATAGCTTTTTCTAATTGAACCACCATTCTCTACCTCAAACCAATACCAGGTTCAACGATTTTCATTGAACATATGTTTCCAATAAGTTTGAGCCCCAGAAAAACATGGTTAGCATTATAGTTTGCATAGACAAAAGTTCTCCAAAAATTCGCTTGCATCACTCCGTACATAAGAAAATTCTCTCCCTCAGACCTTTAATGACTACACATAAGAATCTCATCAGAGGAATATTTTGCACTTCTATACATCAAAATTTGATCCCACACACTAAGAGAAAAATCAATGGTAGAAAGGCTCAATAAAATTCGAGTATGCCTGATATGGTAACAGGTGGGTTGATCTCAATACATATAGCCTTCCCATCGGAAAGCAATTCTGGTAACACATTGGTTTCCTTGGCTATAACCCCCTATCCTGTCCATAAGGTGACATGAGGCCACTCGTTCTTTAAGACAAGCCTTTCACCATCAACTGAACCAAGGTGAGCTTCAAATGCAGCCATTCGATCTGTGAAAAGCAATGCAGTCAAATCCACAGGGACGTTTTTGTGTAGGAAGATGCCATAATTAGCAACGGCTATAAAACCATGATTTCTCTAGTCTTGTGTGCAAGAGTAACATGAGCCCTAGTAAGGCTGTTCTCCAAATGCTTGTCTTTTAGAAAAGCTTCAAATTTGGGATTTTTTCAGCCAACTGCAAAAATATTTGGAAAGAATCAAATATCAGAAATCATCAGTTTTTTCAATGACATGAGAATAATATACCAAGAATTCTCATAAATATAAAAAATAAAAGCAAACAAACCATATGGATAAATTAATAACAAAATACAACTTCAAAGTAAAAAACAGAATTAAGAGGTAAAAGTAACAAATTCTACAAGCAAGTTAACAGAAAATATTTCCAAAGTAATAGTCTCAAGTTTTTATCGAATGAAAGTCTAAATTAGTTTAATAAAAGTAAAAAGTTCCAATTAAACTTAACCTTAATTTTTTGTTTATTTTTTTTTATTGATCATGATATTGTGATTAGAAAGTAGAAATTAGTTTCTCAATTGATTATGGGACCATATTTTGGCAGTTGAGTCCATTTATCACATGCATAACAGAAATGGCATCGCATGCAAATCATGATGCTCTATCACTCTTTTCACAACATGGTAGTCAAGTAACTGTCTTGCCAAGATTTACCAAAACAAAAAAACTGTCCTACCTAGGCCTTCAGCACATACTAGTCTTCCAAGGTGAAATTAACTTCAATCTAAAAAGTCTATATGGGATAAGTATTTACTTTATCTTATTCAAAAGATTTCCAAGGACTAAGAGTATCTCCAATGGTTCTTTCTATTTTTCAAAAATCTTTGCCACATAAAATATATACACATACTGATATAAAAATCTCCTCGAATGGTTCTGTCTAAATAGTTTGTTAAGCTGATGTGGCATAATAAAAATAGAATATGTCTAGAAGACTGTCTACTTCTAGAATGTTAGAATGCCTGTTAGACAGTCTAACTCATTATTTTATTTATTTTTATCAATTTTAATTAATTTTTAGATAAGTTTTAGTTTATTTTGAACACAGCCACTGAAAATAATTTTTAAATAAACATTGTCTATTAAATAGACATTGTGACATTGTGCCACATAAGCATAATGATTTCTATTTCTTCTACCACATGAATCTGGTTCCGAGCTAGCTGGTTAACATATGACTGGACAGCTGCTCTCTCCATGCACGTTGGGTACATATAAAAAACTTGCATCATGTATTCTTCACGACCATCCCTCACATTATGGCCTTGGTTGTCAGCATGCCCCTCGGCCTGAACATGGTTCCTAGCTGGTAGGGAATGTGAAGCTGGACTTGCTGTTCAGGTATAATCATACGTGCATCATTCCATTAGACCCAGCTCCTGAAAGGTTGTTGCCACAGCTCTTAGCGCGTTGCCATTAGGTATGTCTTTAAAGGCCTGCATATATTGTTCCTCTTAGCCGTTAGTCGGCCTTGAGCCATTCGACACAGCTTGGGTCATCTGCATCTGCTGGCACAACAATTCCATGATGCCTTGCAACATCTACTCCTAGATCTCCTGGAATGTCTCCATCTTCCGGTGATTCTTCCTTAGCTCCTGGGATAGTTCATAGATCGACTCCTTGGTGGACATCTTCATTGCATATGGAGCACTTCCTGACCATCTTCATTAGACACGTTTCGGCAGCTAATGCCGCAGTCAGTGGTAGATTCCTTAGTCTTTGAAGGAGTATGCACCATCTCATTAGTCAAAATTGTGGTCCCACTGGGCGTGCCAAAAAGATATGTTGGAATAAATCTCAACTATCTGTCTTCTCCTAGTGTGTGAGCATGCCACTTTAAACCTATAACAATTCAAAGAAGAAAAAGATGCGCCAATTAATCAAAATACTCAAACAATTGTATTAATTATAGAGAACAATATAATTAGAATGGTTACAAATGCCTTTAAGATCAAAGGTTTAGAATAAAATTTCAACTAAGAATACACTAAGAACACTTGACTAGCTAAAGCAAATTCTAACGAGAATTAACTAAGTAGTTTATGTTGTAGCTGTATGTTGATTGAGGGATGCTTTTTGAATGTTGGTATAGTTTCTATTTATATAGGAGAAACTTTATGGGATGTTTGTTGCACTTCTGATGAGGGACTCTTGCAATTTCAATTTCAAAGCCATCTATTTATACTTGTACAAGTCCATGTGATTTTCATTCTCCAATCAATATGGAACAAAAGCTATTTTGCAAAATTAAGCTTAAAATTTTTTAAAAAAATATTAATATATGGTCCAAACATTGAATTTAGATCAATGTGCTCCTCTAAATGTGAGTAACTAATTAATATGAGACTGATAAAGTTTCTAGAACATCAGTTATGTATAACTTCCATGGCTAATATAAATATCCACGAAACAAAAAATATACACTGGTAAATTGAACCGCATTTAGTAACAAAATTTATTGTTCGTGACAAAAAAAAAATATGCAATCTATTAGGAAAAAATATTTTGTGGCTAACTAAATTAACAATTTGCAATGAACTTTTCCATGGCTAATTAATACGATTTAAGTCCAGGGCAATTTAGTCGCGGACATAAAAATCGTGACTAAAACACTTCGAATTAGTCACGACAACCATGTCATGACTACTGCATGAAATTTTCGTAACTGATTGACATCCTTCAGCCATGAAACAAACAATTTCAATAACGAAAACATCATATTTTAGTTACAACATTTTTCGTGACTGAATGTGACACATTCAGTCACGAAAATTTCCAAAATTTTGGAATTGGACTTCAGTCACGAACTGCTACTTTTTTCTTGGCTAGGGACTTTCAGTGACGCACCTATTGTCACGGAGCTATTACAACGTGTTTTGCATAATTGAATGGATTTAGTGACGAAAAAATGGCCTTAAGTCACAAAGGTCATTATCATTGTAGCCCAGATTTTTTGTAGTAAATTATCTCAAAAGTTTAAACCGACAGGACGTGAATTATCATGTCTTTTATATTTTATCTCTAATATTCCTCATTACATGTGTATTTTTAGTCTGGCTTTTTTTACATTTTGGGTCCATATATTTACTTTTTTTTTTAGATAGAGTTGCACCCAAAAGATCTACTGATGACCACTAGAACTTTTGACCCCGACACCATGTTGAATTACTATTGATTCCAAAAGCTTTAGCTAATAGAATATGGATCATCATCTCTTTTACATTTTATAAATCTCTAAAGCTGTATTTGAAATGCAGGATTGGATTTGATTAAATCATATATAACTGACAAAATTGAATCGGATTGGATATAGTTAGATACATTTAATACTACCATGTGTTTGATACAAATTCATATTAGATGATAGAAAATGAATTTTTGTGTTTGGTGCAATACTAAATTGGATTATACATAATTTATTAAAAATATTTTTTTGAAATTAAAATTTTTATAGTTTTTGGATTTTAATTAAGATTAGATTTTAATTTAATTTGAGATAACAAGCATAAATAGAAAAAATTGATCTAATTAAATGTAAATATGATTAATTTAAATTAGTTTATAATTAAAAATAAATTTTTGCTTCGACAAATCCAACACCATGTTAGCTTCATAACTATTTACCAGCCCACATACAGAAGGAAAAACACATTAATACTAAAACTGGTGAAAAAAAATAACAAACATAGATTTTAATTAACAAAGAATGAAAGAAAATGGAGAAGGAATAAAAAGAACTAAAACTATAAAGAAAAATAAAAAACAAGGATTAACCTTTTAATGCAATTAATCGGAGGAAAAAAAAGCAAAACAAAACAAAACACCATCACATCCTTTTATCTTTGTCCAGTTAAGAAATCCCATGGAGGAGTTTAATTCAGAAATCCAACTAGTATGGAATCAAGATTGACTTATCCTCCATGATATGCAGCACTAAACACTGGATAAAGATAAGATAATCTAATCTCCTACTTTTTTCCTGAGTCCCAAACACTTCCTAATAGTATTCAATCAAATTCTAGTCTAGCTAAGAGTACAAGCAACGTAATGCATTCTTAAACATCAAAATCTCTCAACCAAAATCTCATATTATAACAGCTTATTTTGATTATACAACATCAAACTCTAAGAAACAGTTTTTTTTTTTTTTTTTGACATTTAGAAACAGTTGAACGGCATTCTAAATAACATATGTTTTACATATCATGCATGCCATTGATACATAACTGACACCCTTAATTAGTGCGTAAATTTCATCTATTAGTTTTAGCAACGTAATTAAAATATACATTTCAAGCATTCATCACGAACTCTATAAAAACAAAGGTCAAATTCTTTCGGATGGCATGCAAATTTCTTGCAAACGTTATAAGCTTCCTCATTGCAAATTCTACTCTTTGGTACATAAGACGGCCGATACTTATGAGAGCTGACCACCAGAAAGGGAGGAGACATTGAAGTCTCCACAACCGCTATCACAATTGTTATCACTACAATTCCAATTCTTCTCATATATTTCCCATCCATAGCTTCCGAACCTCCAAAGCGAAGTATTGCGTTTGATATCCCAACTATGCTGAATCGTGCAAGAGTTTAATTTCCTTTATATAGTTTATTTTTTTCCTTACAAGTTTTAATATTGTATATAGTGAATACTTTAGAGAACTTATGATTCGATGAAAGGCTGCTAAATGACTCTTCATAAAGCGGCTTACTTTCGAAAGAAGTTAATTAAGTTGAAAATATTCTTCTTTAATTTGCAAGAGCCATTACGAAAAGTTTAGCGTGTGCTTGTGGTCTACTGCCAGTTTTTTTGCTTTTTTATTTATTTATTCAGTAATACCCAGCTTTTTTGCACATTGCTTTTAAAACGATCTCAAACTATAATCAAAGGTAGAAATTATATACAAACAGTTACCATTTATATATTATATAACTTACCTAAGGTTTACCAAAAAAAATATAACTTACCTAAGGTAGAAATTACATGCAGACATTTTAATGATGATTAATTGCCTCACAATGACTTGTACTGTTCAATCAAACGAGAAGCGTGGAGACGCGAAGTTGGGGTCACAGTGCATCCCAAATTTTGCAGATAAGAGATCTGTTAGCCAACAAGAAAATTGTAAGCATGAAGTTTCCTAACTGCTAGACATTTATATTAAAACTAGTATCCTAATATATATGTTAAAGCCTAATTAGCATGGTCCCTATGGGACAACCCAGTTGCAGAGCCATTTTTTAGTCGGATAATGATAAGTTCAAATTTCACAATCCTAATATATATGTTAAACTACAGTGAAACTCCCAAAATGTTTCATGGTGTTAACTCTTTTTTTAAATAATATTTTGATTATTATAAGTAACATTTATTTATAACGAAAAATATTATTCTATAATGAACAATATTATTATAACGAATAATATTTAACTTATAATGTATAACATTTTATCTATAATAAATCACAGTTTCTATAACGAATAACATTATCTATAACAAATAATTTCTCATTAACAAGTAATATTATTCTTTATAATGAATAATATTTAAGTATATAATAAGTAACATTTTTCAAGAATTTCAATGAAAATTCCAAATAAAAGGGTTTCACACCAAAAATTCCCATAGGATTAATATAAAGTTAAAATATAGTGAAACCCCTTGGGACTTTCATTTCATGGTACTCCCTTTTTTTTTTAAAAAAAATATTTTTGTTCATAATAAATAACATTTATCTATAACAAATAATTTTTTTTATAATGAGTAATATTGTATTTAAAAAGCAATATTTGGTCTATAATGTGTAGCATTTGATCTACAATGAATAACATTGTTTTATAACGAATAACATTGTCAATAATGAATAACTTTTGATCCATAACAAGTATTATTATCCATGATAAATAATATTTAAATCCATAATTAGTAATATTTTCAAGGGTTTTAATGAAACTCCTCAAATAAAAAGTTTTCACTACAAAAACTCCTATATATTATATTATGGAGAATTTTTTTTATTGAAGCCCTCTTATTTGGGTGTTTTATTGAAACTCCTAAAAAATATTACTCATTATGGATATTGTTACTTGTTATGGACCAAATGTTACTCGTTATGCCTAATGTTATTCATTTTATACATTATAGATCAAATATTATTCATTATAGATAATATTTCTCATTATGAAAAAAATATTGCTCATGATAGAAAAATGTTATTTATTATTGACAAAATATTACTTAAAAAAAAATTAATGCCCATGAAAACCTTTTGGAGTTTTACTATAATTTAACCCTATACACATATAATACATAATAAATAAATAAATCCTTGTAACATACGTGTTTCAAAATTATACCTGTTTTGTTGTTGGTGCTAATGAACCCATTGAGTTCTCGATCCTCAAATTCTGAAAATGCTCCTGAAAGCATAAAAGTGTTGTGGACTTTCAACAACAACAACAAAAAACCAAAAATAATAAATAAATAAATAAAAGCAACTAGAAGCAGCAAGATTGATTTTCTTTTTTAAGTATAAACTTAATAATGGTACACCTGATTGCATCTGAACAGAAAATAATCATAGATCTGTTAAATTTTCCATTCAAATTTTCCATTCAAATGTTTACTAATGTGAAGCTTATAAATCATGCAACTGGAATAAATTATGTGACTTGAAAGGTCGATCGTGATTGTTTTTTACTTTTCTCTTACAAGATGGGAGTTTGATTCATTCTACTAGTAAATGATTAGAATCAAAATTGACTCAAGAAAGTTACAAGCAAACTTAAAAGTTTTACTCCATCGAAGTGCTTGTTTCCACCAACTTTCTGTAATATGTGTCAACCCTTGCAAGAGAGATGATGAGTAAAGCCAATTTGTAATTACTTGATGAAGACCAAGAAAGGAAATCAAAAACTTACGTTAGGGGGAAGTTTTAGAAAATAGTTTTAAGTATTTGATCATATTTTTTTAGGCATTATTTAATTTCCTACATCAATATTGTAGAACTTTTAACTGACTGATATAAACACACGTTGTTGCTCAATGATCATATTGATACGCCAAACCTTATCAACACCGAAGAAGAAGAAGTTAGCCGAGTATGAGGAAATAATCATAGTAATCATCCTAACATGCAGAAAACATACCTGTTTCTCCCTCATCAAATGAGCGCGCTTATCAGCAGGAATCTTTTCCCATCTCAATACCTATTAGAAAGAATTAGCATGTTTACTAAACAAGTTTGCACATGCTAATATATGCAGGTATTTTAACACATGTAAGCTTCAAATGTCAGACTATCTAGGGGTCCTTTTGGGAGTGAATCCTAGGAATCATTTCAAGTGATTTTTCAAAAATACCTAATTGGGGCTCCTAGAATCACCAAATAGTTGATTTTTGAATAACAAAATCACTAGAAAGTGATTTCACATTTTGTTGCCAAACACTAGATGAAGCGCTTTTATCTCTTTAGAAGTTATTTTAGCCATTTTAAAATCGCTCCCGAATTGGCACTAAATGAGTTCTTTGTTGCATTATATAACTCATAACAATCTAACAAATTTTCGTCCACTTTATTGCATTTTTAATATTATTTTGCAGCACTGAGCTTTTAGCAAATTGTGACAGAGAGCTAAATCTACTTACATTTTCTGCATATTGAAATGCTTCATCACATTTCAAGCAAGACTTTAGCGTGAGCAAAACATCCTGAGAAGTTGTGTAAGACACAGATTAACAGTTAATACATCATTTCATAGCCATGTATGTACGGAATATATATGAATTTGAAACCAGGTGCTAACTTAAGTTGACTGCATGACTAATCCTTAAGAACATATAATCTCAAGACCAGAATCAAGCAAGAAGAGGACATAGAATGGCAATAAAAGCAAACACCTCCTAGCAGAACTCTAGAAGGCAAAAATTCAAACCAACACTTCTAAGTTCTAACAGACAATTTTGTTTTCTTACTTTTCATCAATGAATCAACTCCACAGCTTAGCAAATACTTAGGAAATTTGGTACAATTTTTTGACATGAAAGTTTTTCTCCAAAGGTTAAAACCTCCAAAAGCTGATGAAAATTTAAAGACAATAGTTTATGATACAAACTGACAGGACCCAATCCTTCTAGGTCCTGCCTGCGTGACTATTGCCCACACTACAGTCACTTAGCAGCTATGATATCTATACAAGTACAACAACCATTCACTTAGTACCTAAACTGGGTCTCTTAAGTACTAATTTTCATAGAAATTTCAGTATAGTCCCGTATGTTTTCCTAACTTTCCCAAAATAAGATCCATCTTCAATTCTTCTTCTTCTCTTGAAATGGAAAATTAACCAAAACAAAAAATATTTTTTCTCTTTGGCTCAAAAATATTATCTAGATGAATAATGATTTTGAAAATAAATTTGGCAACAAAATAAATAATAATTTTTTTTTTTAATGATTGACACAAAGTAAACATTGATAGGCTATAATTGAGGCAGTGAGTCAGGTAAAAGAACATAGAGGTGAAGGGATTTGTAAATAACCTTGTGTTTGTTCTTTTTGAGTCTTAGGCGTTCATCAATTACAAAGCCAACCTGTAAAGCACAATGGAGAACATAGAATAGTGTTCTATCCAAAAAAAAATGAAAAAGTGGTCCCTGGTCCGAACTATGAAGCATCAATATTAGACATGTAAAAAAAGTCTGAAAGATCAAAATCCATCTGAAAAAATTCAGTCCAAATTTAGTTCTACCATGAAACTATCCAATTTCATCTTTGGACTAAATCGGATTTTAAATTTTTAGTATAGATTCGGCCCAGTCCAAAGCCGACTTATTGGGCTACCTATAGGGCTAACTCAAAGCCTAGTCCAAATCCGATATAATTTATTTTAAATATTTTATATGTCTCATAATTATTAGTTCAAATCATAAACCACGTCAAATTAACATTAAAATAATTTTAAAATTAATAATTAATTATCTATATTATAGATATGTATAATTTTTTTATGTATTTTGTGTACATAAAAATATTATAATATAATTTTTATTTTTTATATAATATATTTTAAGTAAAAATATATTTTTAAATTAAACTTTAAACTTTAAATTTAGGCGTAAACTTTAAACTTAAGCTCAATACTCAAGCCCAAAGCCTAGCTTAACACTTATAGAGCTTGGCAATAGTCTTAAAATTTAGGGTATTAGTCCGGCCCAATCCGACCCGAATTTTTATCCAGCCCAAACAAACCCAACCCGAACCCATCTGAACCTGAATCTAAGCTTGGACTGGGCTGGGCAGCCCGAATTTACACCTCTAATCAATACGCAGCTTAGTGACAAAAATTACATTTTCAGAATAAAAGAGAAATCTAACCATAGTAGGAAAGGTTGAATTAAGTGTTTAGAAGTAAATCTACGCTAAACTAAGGATGTAATTTAATGAAATTATACCTTTGGCATTAAATTTAGACATAAAAGCTAGCCTTAAACACATCCAATTAACAGAAAACTTAAAAACAATACCTTGTCAAGCAACCGTTTTGGATCTTGAAATGCTTGCTTCTTCGCCCACTGATGAAACATGTGGGATATAATTGATCTCTCTTCCACACGGAATCTGAAAGACAATAACAGAAGAATACAGTTAGTTCAAACTTCAAATTAAATAATAACCAAACCATTAAAGCTATTAATATTAATCTGCCCGCCATATTTGAAGGAAAAAAAAAACCTTTTTAAGAAATTATTTCCATTGCATGCATCCATTGGTTCTATCAACTCTATTGGACCCTCATTACTTCTGTTGAGGAACAAATCATTTGGAATCATGTCTGATTCAGAAGATTGGATTTTCCCAGGTAAATCAACAGTAAGCTGAGCAGTTCTTTTAGGACAGTCATGATTGACTAATAAATCTTGAGTATGCAGTTCAGCCTACATAAATAATTCCATTCATCCATAACAGAATCAAACATCAGCAATTTGGAAAAAATGTTAAACTAAAAAAACAAATTATATAGAAAGAGATTGAAAGAAACAGCTTGCCCACTTCATACTACGTAAAATAGACTATAAGAATATGAAGGATAAGCATAAAGATTGGATTGAAACTATAGTTACCAAATATTCTCTTTTTCATGTTAAATTGAAGAGTAACAAAACAATTAGAGTAACATTTCAAAAATCTTAGAAAAGATTTCACAGAAATTGCTAATGGTTCTTACGATATCTTAAACCAAGGGCAAGTGTTTAATATAACGGAGTAAATGGGGTATTACAAATTCCAAATTATTACCATTTTCTTCAAAAAATTTACCATCCTCTTCATTCAGATCACAGTTTAAGTTCATTCCAGAATGGACGAAATAAATCCTTGGTCAAAAGTGCAGTTGCAAAAGAAATCGTAAGTTCATATTGAGAAAATGAGTTAGTTGTCAATTTTAGTCATTCTTTGTTTAGTTTAGCAATTTACATCTAATACAGTAGGCTAGAAGCAAATTGAAAAGGTATGCAACAGAGCTAACAAAAAATTGAACCAACGAGACACACCTGAACCTCTCGAAGATGATCTGGAATTTCCTTCAGAAATCGTGAAGGTTGAAGTATCTGAGAAAGATTGTCTGTTTTCTCAAAAAGCAACAATGGCATAGTAATGTATAATAAAAATGTTCAAGATAAGAACATGCCTGAAAACTTGAATCCACTGTAACATACAGTACGAAAAGATTTCTTCGAGCACGAGTCATTGCAACGTAAAAAAGGCGACGTTCCTCCTATGATTTTCAGACGATAAAATATAGAATAAGCTAAAATATAGAAGGAACTAAATTAGCTGAACAATTCTCTAAAGAAGAATAAACTAACCTCAACTAAGGTCCCATTTTCCTTTGCCACACTATCAAATTCATGCAGCAAAGGAATTTCAGAATCATTTGCCTGTCAATGAGAATAATTAAAAAAATAATAATTAATAATTGCAGTGGTTTATTTTATTAGGGAGAGCAGGACAAAAAGACTTTAGAAAACAGATATAGCCAAGTACCTTAACTATGAAAACAATGTCCCACTCCAAGCCTTTTGACTGCATAAAAAAGAATGAGGCAAAATGAAGGTAGAGCAAAGGAACAAAACTAAATGGATATTAAAAACAAAAAGGTTAAAAAACCTGATGAATGGTAGTCAAGGTGACTGAATTCTCATTCTCCTGCCTTCGAGAATGAAAATTTTCTCTCTCCCGCTCAGATATGTGAACAACAAAAGCATTGAGCACATTAAAACACCCTCTCTCTTCTATCTTTTTCTCCCCATTGACCGCAAAAAATTTAGTAGACAAGAAATCAGATACATCATCCAACAGGTACTGAAGAACCTGCACTCATAAAATATCATATGGCAATCACAGAAGCTTCTTTGCAAGTTCTGAAACTAAACATTTAAATACAACAAAAAATCCGCCGTACAAAACAAAAGACTGCATAATTCAACACATACTCAACATACTGAAAGGAACCAAACACAACTTTTTGTTCTATCCTGGTGAAGCAATGTTAGCATTAGCATGTAATTCCTAACTTACAGATCTCATGTCGTTGTCTTCATTCAGCAATTTTTTCCCATCAACATCAACAACTGCCCGCTGCTCGAGAAGGTACCTCTGAAATTAATATAATTGTTAGTACACTATGTAATGAAACAAATTCAATACAAGTCAGGTTCATAGACTTGCACTACATATATTCTTTAGTGTACTGTGTAGCACCAACAAGAAGAAAAGTTTATTCAGTTAAAAGCCAGTCAAAAAAATAAATAGAAAACAGTTTAGTCAATTGACAGTGTTGGTAAAAAAGAAAACATATTTAACTAAGAAATTTGCAGGTACTCATTGAGCATGTTAGGAAATTAGAAAGCTTGATGCTAGAAGAAGCAAAATAAGTTGGGAAAGGGAGTACAAAGTCCTAGAAATATGTATCATGATCAATTATACAATACTAGAAAGGAATTCTCTACAACTGCATTTCAGAACCGTCTCCACATCACATGTAACTCAAATTTGCATATTTCATATATGTTAACTTAACATGGTATGAATATCTGATATTCTATCCGGTGCAAGTCCTGCTAACTGCTAGTTCTGACTCTTTATTGTTTCCTATCAGCTTAGATATGATGGTGAATACATCAGCTGGAAAAGGAATATTTTGCAAAAGTATATAAAATAATACCCCCATATAATAACTTAACTCTAAAAGAAAGACAAACCTGAGGTACCATGTTTGCCACCGAGGTGATGACAGCTGAAAGTGATTGTTCCTGTAAACATTGATTGTGAGATTGCTAAAGAAATTCATAGCTAAAATCAATAAAAATGGCAGTTAAATCTCTCCCTATAAAAAAAAAATAATAATAAATAACTAAATTAATAAGAGAATGTGAAGCTATATAAATGCATGCGTTGTCTAGCACAGGTCAAATCACTTGGAAAGCATATTAAAAAAATTGAGTTACATGAACCACACAGTTGTATAATTGGCTAATAGGGGTCAGATAAAAGATCACTAAAACAAGCAATAGGCACTCTGGATTTACATTCTCCTTCTTCTTTTTTTCAATATAAATATAAAAAGTTAAATTACACCAATAAGAACCATCAAGTCAGTAGTTATTCGCTCTGCTAAATATATTTACCCTGTGTACCATCTTTGAAATCATGTCCAGTGTCAACAACACCTTGCGTCCTTGAGTTAGCTGACTCCTATTGTCAATCATACACACCATGCTTCAGTAAATAATTGAAAAAGGTGAAGAAAAGAAAAGTGAAACGAAACAAAATGAATGACAATATATATCTTTTAAAAGAAACCTGAACATGCAGACAATATTTAAAAAAAAAAAAAATCCACACAACCTCTTGAAGGTACCCGAAACTTTTGCATTGAAGATGTCACAGGCAGCTGACATAAAGCTGCATTTTCTAATAGTGGAAACTTTGTCTATATGCTCAATTACCTGGGGATAAAAGAATATGTGTATATGTTATCCCCAAAATAAGTATCTATATGTCCATAGAAAATAAAAGAAATAATGTGCTTATGCAAACGGGATATATGAATACTTTTTTTTTTCTGATAAGAAAAACCAACATCAAGAAAAGTATATACCCTCTTCTTTTCCTCTTTCTCAAAAGAAAGTAAAACTTTGAAGGCTCGACGATATGGTTCATCATCACAACCAGGTAACGCTGTCCTAAGCATTGCAATAATGGCTCTTACTACCTATCATTAGACAAGTAACAAATAAGCAGACAATAAATATTCAGCATTGCTGGAAGAATTATTACAAAAAGTAACAATTAAATCAACTAGTATTTGATCCAAAAAAACAATTGATATTCGTTTGCTTCCTAACACATGTTTTAATTATTAAGTGGTCATTTTTCTCAATATCTTAAGCCAACTATGTAATACAGCCCCTCACATGTAGGCCCATCAAATTACAGGATATATACAATTCAAAGCAATACCATATAAATAATGAGAATCTGATATCATGTTAAGATTGTCATTGTCCTCAAAAATTTAAATTGATAGGAAGTGAGCTATTGAGCTAAACAAATATATACCTAGATTACACAGTAAATAGTTTAAAAAGATCCTTTTGATTGGGTAATTTACATTTACTATAGAGCCTAATACTTCAGTCTAACATGAGATTGATGATTATAATTTATTTATTTTTTAAATAAAAAATTTAAAAAAAAAGTGGATAATGCACTGCACATATATACTATTTATTATTTAATGCTCCACTGAAATTGTAAAACATTCTCAGTATAGAAATAAATTGAAACGGAACATCCATTTGCATAACATTTGAAGACTAATTAATACAGAATAGATGAAATACAAACCTTTTTCCTATAAAAGGCCACACCATGAACATTAAATGGTATTTTCCTTTCTCGGAAGGTTGTTTGGAAGACTTTCCCCGATACCTGTAATGCAAAAGACAGAACAGTTTCTCAGCAGAGATCCAACGATTCAAATCATTTAAGTTAACTCTATGGTTTGTAAGTTCAACCTGCCTCCGGTAAAGAATAGCAATGTTTCCATAAGAGCACTTAGCAGCTGAACCAGTAGAAGTGGTTTCTAAGATTTTATCAGTAACAAAAGCACATTGTGCATCCTCATTGTGACATTCCTTGATAATTATCTATGTAGACTCATCCAAAACAATTTAAAATTGTGTCACTAACCAGCAAGAATTGGATTGGCATCAGTACTTATTTACTTCACTAATATGGAGAAGTGGCAAGTAAAACCTTTGATCCAGAACAATTATCAGTGTCAACATGCTTTAATTGGCATCGCTTCATATTATTTTGTATAACAGAAGATGCAGCTTCAATAATATACCGTGTGGAGCGATAGTTTTTATTTAGTCTGATCTGCATCAGAAAGGTGTTTCAAAATTCAAAAATTTAAATCAATCATAAATAACACATTGGAAAACTTCATTCTAAAATATTTATGAATACATTGCATATATAATAATCAAGTTTAAAGGGCAAGACAAGTGATATCAATTCTAAGGGCAAGGCATACCTCTTTGTTATTTGGAAAGTCTTTGCGAAACGAATCAAATCCAGAAATGTCAGCTCCATTGAAACTGAAAATGGACTGTAGTAGAATATATGTCATTTGACTTTAGAACAACTACAAAGTTGGATCACAATAAATAAAATTGAACTGATTAAAGGAGTAAAAAACACTTCATATAGTATGGAAGTTTGAAAAGAGATAGTAGCACACCTGGTCATCATCACCAACAATTGTTATGCAGTTATGAGATGCAAGAATCTTGAGAAGCTTGTACTGCATGGCACTTGTATCTTGAAACTCATCTATTACAATGGCTCTCCATGAATCCTGGGACTCCTTGAATACTTATTATCGCAAAGAGCAAAAAATAGTCAAAACATAACTGACTTGTAATCAATAAAATTTAATTCAACGATACAAACCTTCAGGAAATTCACTGAGAAGCTTCACGGAACAACTAATTAAACCATGGTAGTCCAAAGCATTACAAGATTTTAAAATATCATTGTAGTTTCGAAGAATAGTAGCCTGTTTCAGATCATGAGTTAACCACGAGGATCTAAAAATGACTAGAAAATATGTCAAAAAGAACTACAGATCAACTTACTCCTATTTCATCACCCAATTGACAACATTCTGCTGGAGTTTTTCCATAAGCTTTAGCCTGAAATAGATAAAATCAACTACATGATCTAGAAAGAGGCCGAGGGTGACATTTGAACTTACTACTTTAAGCAATAAGTATGTATGATGTTCAAAACAAAATAAATGCATGCTCATAAATTCAGTATTCATACAACTAGAAATAGTTGCCGCTCAAATACTGTCTTATCGACCATCCTCTTCATATATGTAATCTACTTTACTATTACTGGAGCATGCTACTATGCTTACACTCAAGTAATAAAATTTCAAACACAAATATTGCCAGAAATTAATAAATGCAGCTCAAAATTCATGAACAAATTCAACATAAAATGGTTCTTACAGAACTGGAATATGTAAGCAATCTACTTTACCTTTACCATAGAATAATAATATGCTTAGAACTGAAAATTCAACCACAACTAATAAGAACATCTCATAAGTCATCAACGAGATCGACTGGAATTGCTCATATATTGGCTCCTAACCACATTAATTTTGATCAGTTAATTATAATGTAACAAAACAAAAAAGAGTAATTTTTACCAGTATGCATTTGTACTTATTTTTATCTAAATATGACATACAAGATTCAAGAACCAAAAATATAGAAGTATTTTTCCAGAATTTGATAAATATCTGACCTTGGTTACAAACTTCTGCCATTTTTTTGACATATCCTTAAAATGCTGTGGAGATGTTATACCGTTTGACTCTTCAACAGATAAGTGAGTGTCAAGAATTTTCCTACTCTTTTCATTTTCCAATACCCGCACAGCCTCTATGACCGCTCTTCTCTGCTGTCCATGTCCATATATCAAGAAATCTGATGTGCGCCCAAGTCTAAAAAATAAGTTACTTATCAGAATTAAGGTGGAATAGAATGCAAATGCCTAAGTATGACATAGAATGAAAAGATAAGAGCTGACAAAAGAACACTGTAGAGAAAGGAGGAGGAGGGAGAACAAACAAATTCCATTGCAGCTTACTGCATGTCTTTTTACCTACCATCCTCATTGAAATAGAATTAACAATATCACTTTGTTTCTCAATTTTGGCATTCTTCACATAACTCATTGGAGGTAACTGTCTCCCTCAAAAGGAAAATATCTGTCTACCTCATGAGAAAAATCTTGAGGGGTTCACCAATAAATCAACATATTTAAGAAAAGGATAATACCTTATACATCTTCATTTATGCATGTTTCCTGTACACTGACAACTGAAAAGAATACTGTAAAAGATTATTATACATGGCTCACTTTCATTGACTTTTTTTTCAAAGCAAATCATCGAAAGGGAGAAAGAGGATCCTTGGAGAAAAAATTGCAACGTTTTTATGTGGCAGGACAGCCCCAGCTATGCCATTATTGTGTACCACCCAAACATGTAATACCCTTGTCAAAGGATCTAAGGCTCATAGGAGAAGATGCCAGGCAGACACATAACATGTTTGTGTTACGTGTATATCCAGGTATTCGTTATGAGCAAGGCTTACTACTAAATTGTTTTTTACGACTGAAGAAACCAATTATCTTAACATTTTAATCACCCTTGCCAAAATTGTTCCACTAACCAATGGCACTTTACATTTTTTTCAAAGAAAATCTTTAACTTTATAAATATGAAGCAAATGAAATAACTTCCTCCCTAGATGTATGAGACAAAATCAATTTAAACAATTAAATATGCAAATTCAGTATACAAGATATTAGAAGGCTGTTGTACAGTTTTCAAGCGGTGGGAAATATTCAAAATAATAACACTTATTTGTTTAGAAATGGAATTAAAAGAAAAAAGTTAGTATGTAAGTACTTCTCTGCATGCAATCGACAAAGCTGCAAAGAAAATGAATGGAATGTGCTGATTGTAAGTTCTTTAGCAATTGATTTTCCAGCCACTGCTCCAATACGATCTCTCATCTCAGAAACTGCTGCCGTGGTGAAGGTCATTGCCAATACATTTGAAGGACTAATGCCCTAACATGTTTCAAAGGAAAAGAAAGAAACAATAAATTAAAAAACAAAGTAGACAGAAACAAAATTTTGAACAGAGAGAACAGAAAAACAAAAGTCAGTCGTGATTCTGTGATTTGAGTTGAAGCACCTGATGGAACGGGCTTCGGAAGTGACAAGATTTAATCAAAACTAAAGAAAATACAGGAACAAAAAAAAGGGAAAAAGAGGCAATACCTCACCGAGAAGCATGAGGATACGTCCAACCATTGTTGAAGTCTGACAATTATTGCAAAATCTTCAGCTCTAACAATCCAAAGACTATTAAAACAATCCAAAAAAAAATTAAAAGTTAAAACAGAAGGAAAAGAGGAGGATTGACCTTTCCACTTCCTGGACCAGCAACAATCATCAAAGGGGTCAAGATGTTACTACAAGCCGCTTCACGCTGTCTGTCATTGAGAGACTGCATATATTTCGAAAACTCCCTGGGAATGCTCCCAATCTTTATTCTCTGGGAATTAGTCATATCCTCTGCTCCACATTCTCCACCATCTCCAAAGTCCAACACTCCTATACTTTCGACGATCTCATTGGCAATCAAAGGCTCTGAGTCAGTACTAGGATCCACATTTGTATGCTGAATTTCAACATGAGAGTCGCTATTTGGGGTATCCAAACTTTCTGCTTTTGATTTCTGCTCGCATAGAATATCAATTTCTTTCAATATGGACTCGTCAAGATCACCATCATCATCGTCTATGACACTAGGAGTCAAGAAAGTATCCGATGATGTACGACTTTCTTCTTGTTTGACGGGGGTTCTAAAAGAATAGCCTAAATCACATCCATTTTCTACAGCAACACTCATTGAGCCACAAACACTTGAGCTTCTACAACATGAATTGCAGCTAGGTTTGTCATGGTCTATTGTCTTGTGCCCGGTATTCATGGAAATATTCGCAAGGGGAACTCTTTTGATTCTGCTAAAATCGCATGGGGTTTCAATTCCATTTTCGTCCGGAATTCTGGTCACGAAGAAAACCCATCAAAAAATTTCACCAACCCCCCAAAAAAAAAAAATTGAAAAATTAACCCCAAGAATTATACTTTGCATTTTCTAGGTAAAATTTAGAGTTTCGCCTAAAACGTGAAACGGAACAAAAACTGAGGGAGAGAGTGAAAAGGGAACTAACTTGTTAGCGGGAAGGGAGCGATTGGGTGAAACGGCGTCATTGCGAGGGCGTTTTCGAGCAAGAAGGGCTTTGGCAGCTCTGAAATTGCGGGTGATTCTGGCTCTTTGCTCCGCCGTGATCTCTCCTCTGTGCATTTCAGGGATTCTTCTCCGACGACAACGGCGTCGTACAGCTGCAGAAGCCAAAGCGGAGTAGAATCAGAAATAAAGCCGTTGCCGGCCATTTCCCTCCTATTTATGGATTTGAAAATAATGGGCCTGTTTTATGGGCTTTTTGTCTGCTTTATTATGTCCACTTTTGGGCCCATTCGGCCCTAGTCCATATTTCTTTGATTCATTCATAATTTGAAAGTTACTTGTACTCTTAATTTTGAAATTTGGACTGAAACAAATGTAATTTTTTTTAATTTTTGATAATACTGAAAGCATATATAATTATTATTATATTTTTATTTTAAAGCATATTTTTTTAATAGCTATTAAACGAAAGTATTATAGTTTTTCATATGTTAGCAAAGACTAAAAATATATTATTGAATTTGACTTGGACCAAATTTTACGAGATGCATTTGAAACTAATTTTAATTTATAATTATACTATATATTTGTCACTAGTGAAATCTATACCCATTTGACAATTTAATTGGTCCATTCAAAATGGTTTACTTTTTGTAATTAAATTTTCAATATAAAAAAAAATTAGTATAAAAAATTAATATATAATTAAATGATTACTAATCATTTCAGTATTAATCACACTGATCAATATCACTAATAATAAATAGCAAAACTCACCTTAATTATTTAATATTTACAAATAATCTCTACAAACTATTAAAACAACAAATAAACCTTTCAACTATTGTTATGCGTAATACATTATCCCTTTCAAACTAATTAAATGCAAAAAATTATCTTTTAAACGCAAAAACTAAAAAATAAAAAAGGACCTTTTTAGCATTTCAATTATAAGATTTCTTAATTTAGCCCAAATTTTCTTTATTATCTAAATATTAAAAATAATATTTTTTTCAAAAAAAATAATAAATAATATTTTCTTCAAAAAACTTACTTTAAAATAATATTTTCTTCAAAAAGGATATTAAAGATATGTTTTCTTCAAAATATTAAAACTTAAAATATTCTAATGTTCAAGATTGAGTTTTTTTTTTTTTGATAAAATAAGTTTGCATTAAGCACAAAAGGCCCTCTAAAAGGAGGGAAAAAACAACATACAATCATCAACCTAGAGCATCAGCAGCAACTAGGTTCAAAAGACTCAAAGGAATTAAATTCAAATTAGAAACATCAAAATAAAGTGAAATATTGTTCGACAAAGTCCCTTTTGCAGCAGCATCAGCAAAGGAATTTGAGAATCTAGGTTGTCATTCTATCTGCCAGCCATGCTTATCAAAAAGGCTCATTATCTTCAACATATCATACCTTGTACTCCATTTGCAGGGATCCGCCTCCTTTTTGATATCTTCTACCACATCAAACATCTGAATTCCAAAGCAGGTTCTACCAACCTCTTTCGTCTATCATCTCAGTTGCCCATCTAATAGCCTTAACCTCAGCTTCAAAAGGTGACTCACAATTGTAAGCTTGGGTAGCCAGAAGAACTATTTTGCCATCTGAATTTATGCACATCATAGCTAAAGCTGAATTGCCTGCTTTGAAAAATGCATCAATATTAATCTTCAGCATTCCATGCCGAGAAAGGGTCCAAGCAATTTCTGAGGCTAGTCTCTTTTCTTGCCTATCAATTTCCATATGCCTCGACATATTATCCACCATCCTCTCAAAATCCGCAATAGTCTCATCCACTTTTCTTGCATTGCTAAACAACATTCCATTTCTATAATTCCACACACAGTAAAAAAGAGTTCCCCAAAAAACAGAGACAAAATGTGTATCTACCCCTTGCGGTACACCTATTACAGTGGGTGCTAAGAAAACATGTACCAGATCCTCACAATTATCCCAAGACCCCATTCTCAAACCCCATTTACTCCCGAAAGCCAATATTCGAGTGATTTGACATTCCTTAAACAGGTGCACCAAAGTTTCAGCTTCCTTTCCGCATATGTTGCAAGCAATATCAATATCATTGAATCTCTTTTTAAGGACCTCTCTAGTATGAAGGATGTTATGAACAATCATCCACGTGAAAACTTTGAGCCTCTCATGAATATCAAGATCCCATAGCTTCTTCCACTTTTCAGAAAACTCCTCAGCAAACCCACAATTAACTGTTAAACAACTTTTGACTGAGAACACTCCTCCTTTATTGCCTATCCACAGCAGTTTATCATTACATTGTATACCCAGCAATTTCAACTTTAAAATTTCCATAACATCCATTTCTTCAAACAGTTGCAGCAGTAACCCGTGGTTCCACTATTTTGTGCCTCTATTTTTAAATCAACCACCCTTCTAAAATCTTCACAGTTAGCTCCATCAAAGGCCTTGGGGACTCCATCTTTAATTGTAGGCACCCACAGATTAACCCAAGGGTTCACCGAGAATCCATCTCCGATTTTGTAACAAGCTCCTCTTAGCAATAGCTTTCTAGATTTCAAAATTCCCTGCCAAGTTATGGAACTCCCTTTGGTATGTCCTACTTCAAAGAATGATTTTCTTTTTAAATATTTTTCCCCCAATACTTTTGTCCAAAGTGTTTCCTCTCCACTAGCTAGTTTCCAGGCTAGTTTTGCCAAAAGTGCCATGTTGAATTCATTAAAAAGTATGAACCCCAAGCCTCCAGCCTTTTTTGGTTTGCATATATCCCTCCACTGTTTTAAAGCCAAAAACATGTTGTTCCTCTGGTCTGATTTCCACCAAAATCTCCTCACAACCGCGTCAAGTTTGTTACAAACCCCTTCAGGAATTCTAAATGTGGACATTGTATAAGTAAGAATTGCTTGCACAACGAACTTGATGAAGGTCATCTTCCCTGCTTTCGAAAGCAACTGCCCATTCCAAATTTCTAGTCTAGCCGTGACTCTCTCCTTCAACTTAGTGAAGTCTTTTATTTTATTGTTGCTGAAAACAAAGCAGTTCCCTAGATAGATCGAGTCATGCTTCATTTCTCTAAACCCCATAACTTCAAGCACACCTTTTCTCTCCCTTTGATCTATATTCTTTGAAAATATTATACTAGATTTTCCACATTGGCCTTCTATCCTGACCAGCTATAATATAAGTTGAAGCAGTTTTGGATCACCTTAGCTTCTATCACATTAGCTCTGCTCATAATTAGTAAATCATCAGCATACATTAAGTGTGATATGGCAAAAGTATTCCAGTGGATTTTGATACCATGAATCTCACCCTCCTCTTTGACAGGACCCGACCCGCAAAGATCCTGCCTGCGTGACTTAATGTTGCCACTAAGCCACAAGCAGCCATGAAAAACCCGCTAAACAAAATTTTAAAAGGGTAAGAATTAACAGACCGAAAAGTCTCACTACTGCCGGAAATTTTATTAAAAATTTCGGCAGCATTTCGGCTGTTTCTAACACTCCCCAAAAATGCTAAAAGCTACAAACCTGCAAGAAAACCAGTCCTAAAACCAAATTATTCTACCAGCACGCATTTCCACACAATTAGATCACCAAACAGTACGCAACTCAACACTTAAACAAATATATTGTTTAAGTACGGTGTAGCTGCACTCAGTTTAAAACTGAGCTGCCTACATACCCTTTCAACAAGGGATCAAGCTACCTGTAGTTCCGAAAGCATATTTACACAAATATGCTACAATCAAACACATTCAGCATTTAATCCAAAGAAAAATACACAATAAATAAATTACCACATATTAAGTATAAATGCCACACATCACCCACTAACCAAAATTAATATCACAGACAATTCATTTACAATTCGCACAAACACAATTTATAATGATTAATACACAATAACATATAATGTATATGCTCATCAAGCAAAATCATTCCCAAACACAACAATTCAATAAAAATATTCACCGACCCAGTCCACAATTTTTTTCATACAACCAATTTACAATTTCAACTAATTCTAACACAATCAACCAGCAACTACTTATCTCACAGTAATTATATGCTTCCATATACATTCCACAGAACAGTTCAGTCGATCGAATTCTCATAAATAAAGTTACACAATGATTACACCCAAATCCACATACGGAATCCAGTCGATTCGCAACAATCAACCCACATACACATTCAATTCCACAGCAAGCACCAAAACATCACCACACATAACTATATCACCAATTAACAACAATTTCTATTTTAACAATTATTAACACTACAGTTCAAACCGGGTAAATTCCAATACTCAGTTATAATACACAAATTACATATCGAAACGAAGCTCGCGGAGAGTAGGGTGCAACCGAGTACTTACCTCGTCCAACCGCCGCCGGTGGTGGCCGGAAAATGGTCGGGAAGCGGCGGCCGAGCACCCTCAAATCATGCAGTCCACACGAGCGAGCTTCGAGACAAACGGAGGCCGGAATTAGTTTCGGAAGGTCCAAAATAGGGGGAAAGGACCGGTTTCATCACCGGAAACCGCCGAGATCCGGCGACCGGAGGAGAAACGGCCCTCGCCGGATCCGTCGTCGTTTCCGGCAAACCGCGGCGTTTCACGGCCAGTCGAGGGTGGGGAAGGAGAGAGGAGGGTCCGGCGAAGCTTTCCCGGGCAGTGGGCCGGCCTGACTCCGCCGGAATCCGGCGAATCGCGAAAAAAGCAGCTGACCGGATTTCCTTAAATTTCCGGCTGTCTGGACCTTTCCACGGCGAGCCACCAGTGCCAAAGGAGAGAGGGGGTCGGCGGGGTCATTTCCTGGGTGGTTTCCGGCCTGATCTGGCCGGGATTTGACCGTGGCCGGCGGTGGAAGTTGCGCGATGGGTGGCTGCGCGAGAGGGGGAAAAACTGGCCGTCCGTGTGCTGTCCCTCCAGAACCTTCCAGCTAAAAACACATAAAGGCAGGGGCAAAATGACCTGCCACAGCAATTTACCAAAATACCCCTCATTCTCTTCCGGTCATAACTTCTCGGTTTTAACTCCAAATCGAGCGTGCCACTAGTCTACGGACTCGTATTGACTAGCTCTACGCAACGGTACCACGGTCAAAACCATAGCACGCTCACACCAAAAAGTCAACCCCGAGCCCTTCCTTGGTCAAACTTGGTCAACTTGGTCAACTTTGAGAAATTTCAATATTTTCCCTGGGACGGGGTGTTACATCTTCCTTTTTAGATATCATTCTAGTAAGAAACTCTACACACAAAATAAACAAATAAAGAAACAGCAGGTCTCCTAGGTTTCACAGCCATACTTATTCTTCCATTGATTAGAACTGAGAACTCCACCGTGGTCACACAACTCACAATCAAACATCTAGCCTCGTTAGAAAACCCCCAAGCTTGTAGCACTTATCAATAAAGCTCCACTCTAAATGGTTATATGCTTTCATTAAGTCAATTTTCATCACCATCAGACCTCATTTGCCTTTGTGGTGTCAAACTTTATGGACAACTTATTGTGCTAAGACCGTATTTTCCGCAATCCACCTTCCCTTGACAAACGACCCTTGATTTGGTGAAACTATAGACTCTAACACTTTGCTGATCCTTTCTATTAAAAGCTTGGAAACCACTTTGTAGATAAAGTTACACAAGCTGATAGGCCTGAATTGATTGAAGGCATTTGGCTGTCCAATCTTGGGTATGAGCACCAAAAACATCTTGTTGATTGAGCTGGGAATTCTTCCAAATCTGAAGACTTCTTTAACAAATTTTATCACCCTTTCCTTAACAATTTGCCAATACTTTCAGAAAAAAATTCCCGAGAAACCATCCGGGGCCTGGGCTCTTTAAAGGATGGAGCTTCCATACTACTCTTCTTATTTCCTCTTCACCAGGGGTTTGAACCAACTTTGCATTTGTCGATTCGTTCACCACTTTTGAACCCATCTCTGCAATATCCTCCTCCAGAGTGCAAGGAAAATTTGATTTGTATAAATCATTGAAATGCCATGCAAAGTAATCTGAAATTTCTTCCTCCTTACTCAGCCAATTCGGTCATTCTTTGATAGCAAGAATTAAATTTTTTCTTCTTCGATTCAGGAGACTTGTGTGGCAAAACTTGGTGTTTTTGCCCCTTAATTGTAACCAAATTTCCTAGGATTTCTGTCTCATTATCAGTTCAAGTTTGTTTTGTTGGACTTCTAAGCTTGCTCGAATCTCTTTATGAATGTCACCATTGATACCATCCTCATGCTGGACCCTCTCAAGTTCCCCTTCAAGCATAGCAATGGTAATTTGAGCAAAACTGAACGACTCCGTGTTCCATTTAAAGAGAGCCTTTGTTTGTATCAAAGCTGTTTTAATTTTATGCTCAGCCATCCCTACTCTGACATCTCCGTTCCACTCCTCATGTATTACATGGTTACTGGAGTCATATGTTGTCCATGTTTCAAGAAATCGGAAAGGCCTTATGCCTTTTTCTCCACAACAGCGGTATGAACCAAGATTAGGGAATGATCTGAATTTTTAGTACGAATATGTTCAACCACTGTCAAAGGGAAGAAAGTGATCCATTCCAAATTGGCCACCGCCCTGTCAATTCTCCCCATTATCTTTGCAACACCTTCCCTGCAATTTTCCCAGGTAAAATTGTAGCCTTTATACCAAAGGTCCATAGCTCCTACTTCATTCATAAAATCTTTTAGAAATAGCATTTTCTTCATAATGTTGAGTCATCCCCGCTTTTCATGATCATGAGTGACTTCATTTAAATCTCACACCAGCATCCACGGTAGAGTTTGTTGATCCATCAATTCCTCCAATTGCTTCCAAAAATTCAGTTTTTCCACTGGGTAAGGCGTGCCATGACAAGCAGTAAAGCTCCATATACCATATCCCATATCATCAACAACATCACATAAGACAATCCTTTCATTCTTGAATTTACACTTTAAATTTACCTCCTCAGACCATATCAGCGCTAGCCCACCTATGCTTCCTCAAGCTTCCACCACTTCTACATGGGGGAATCCCATGGCCTTGCATATTCTTCTCATTCTTTGGGTATCTCCTTTTGTTTCCACAAAAATATAATATTGGGGTTGTGCTGTCTGATCAAACTTTTTAGCACTGCAGTACTACCTTTCTTTCCAATTTCTCTGCAATTCCATGAGAATAGTCTCACATTTGAGAGAGGAGCTTGCTCTTGCCCTCTTCTTCGGCCTATGAAAATCCTGATGAGAAGCTAAGGATTGCCCTTCTTCAAATATCCTTTCTTCATCTCTGTCAATACCTCTAGGCTGGTTCACTTCTTCAGTTCTCAGAGATCTTCTTCGTGCTGCCCTTTTCCAAGACCAAGATCTAGATATGTATCTAGTGTTTTCCTCAGAGCTCGAATGGAACGTTGGAGAAGCCGACACTGCTGGGGATTGGCTCCCATTGTTGAAAAGGGAGTGTACTGCGGTTGGAGATTGGAACCATGACTGGTTAGGAGAAAGTTGGTCTTCTATTGTATCATCATTCCATTCTATTATTTCACTATGTAAACCATGCCACTGACTATTATCTCGTGAAGAACCATCCAACCAGGTGGAAAGGGCCATTTTCCCTAAAGTGAGACTGCCTCTATGATCATTGGTCCTTCTAGAGCCGGTTGGGCCAGTTATATCTTCTTTGTTGGGCTTAGCCCAGGCCAAAATAGCTAGGTTCAGGCCATCCAGCTCTATTCTTTCAGCAGTGTTATAGGCTGCTATGAATTGCCAGTGGCCCAATTAGTTAGCCTATAAGGCTCAAAATTGATATTTTCTGATTTGGCTAAGTACAGCAGCTTTAAGGTCTTCCTCTCTTCCCAATTCTTGTCGTTTGAGTGTTAAGCTGAGTGCTTGTAGCTCCTGGCTCATCTCAATGGTGCTCAAAATTTACTTATTCGTGTTATCTCTTATAGCTCCTATAGTCTACTATTCTACCTGCTCACTGTTCTTTTGCATGTTCTGATCACTGCTCTCAAACCCGTATCCCACAGATTTGTCATTTTTGAATAGATCTTTGACCGCTCCCATCTCCTTTGACCGTATCCAGTCACCGTCCTCCTCATCCTCCAGATTAACGAATAGTAGGCTACTTGGAATCTCCGCTTTCAACCATGTACAGTAAAGCTTTGCCAATATACCCGAGTTTGTTGTAATGTAGGCCAGCTTGTCAAATGAACATTTGCTAGTGACATGGCCGATGGAACCACATTTATAACAAAAATCTGATAGCCTTTCATATTTGAATTGTATCTAGATGTTCTCTCCACCTTCCCTCTCTTGAAAAAAATCTATTGGGATAGGTTGGCTCACATCCAAATCAACTCTGACTCTTAGGAATCTGTTGGCCACTATGCATTTTTTGTTGATATTGTTTTTGTGAACCATTCCTACTCTGCTGTCGATCTTCTCTGCAGTCCCTTCATGGACAAAGATCGGAGGAAGTCCATATATTTGCAAAATGAAAGTTATATTCTAAAGGAAATTTCATCGAGCTCCCGGTCTGCATCCCACACTTTCAAAATCAGATGTGACCCATTCAAAGACCACGACCTCCCATTGAAAATCCTATATCTCTCTTCTTTGGTGTCCACTATGAATTTGAAAGTATTATCCTCTAGCTTCTCAATCGTAATCCTCTTTATTGTTCTCCAAATTTTGGAAATAATTTTTGATATGGTGTACCTTCTAAAGCTTATTGTGGACAGGACCTTTCCCACCAGCACATTATCTGAGATTAGACTGCCGCCTTTAGTTTTTGGTTGCAAATCCAACCCATTCAAAGCTTATTGCAGTTGTCGGATATTTCCATGAGCATGGTCCATACTCTTTATCAAGAAAAGCCAGTCATTATCTGTAGGATAGAACTGTAAAAATTCCTAGAGAATTTAAAAATAAAACAATGATAGATCTGAATCACTAGGTATTTTTTATCATCATAGCAATCGTCTTCCCCATCCTAGAAACGCTATTCTAATGTTCAAGATTGAGTTTACCTTTACGTAGAGAACAGTTCGCATGTTAATACTCTAAGAGCATCTCCAATGGTTCAGTAGATTGTGATATATGTGGCACATCAAATAAAAAGTATTAATGTTGATGTGGCATAATGTCTATTTGTAGACAGTAAATTTTAAAAGTTACTCTCTAATGATTCCTATTAAAAATTTAATTAATTGATGATGTGTATTGTTTTTAAAATTATAATTAAACTCTACCTCTCTCTACAAAGCCTCTGTTCTTTTTCTTTTTTCTTCTTTCCGTTGGGTCAAGTTGAATTAATCTCGAGCCCTAGGTGGAAACTGCTGTCACTGCCACCCCAACTCTTCCTGTTGCCGAAAAACGATGAGGTCACGCTCGTGATGACCCTGTCAGAGCTCAAAGACCGCCTCATCTCCGACCCTTCTTCTTCACTGAGAAATAGCTCCCCTTAGTCGATGCTCTAACGCTCTCTCTCAATTCTTCGAAACCCTTTTCCTTTTCTATCCAAGACCCCCCTACGACCCCAAAAAACGACCTCATCGAACCGAATCCACCACGTACATATCTATCCTCTATAATTTAACGGTAAATTCACTTTTTAATCATAAAATAACTAATATTGTTTAATCTTTATAGATTAAAAAATTATAATGAAAATAGGACCAAAATAAATATAAATATATAAATAATTAAGAATGACACATTTTTCCATAGAAAAAAATTCTTAAAAGAATTAAGATTTGAGAGAGAGAGAGAGAGAGTGATTGTGTCAGCTGAGAGAAAGAGTTTCAGAGTGAAAGATACGCTCTTTGGGTGTGCTTCCTTTTTCTGAAGCTCTCTGCCCAAAGTCCAAACAAAAAGAAAAATCAATCGGAATATTTTTCTATTTGGCTTAGACTCTCGTAGAAATTGAGAATTCCATTTGTTCATTTAAGTTGGCTTCAAAAAATATATATAATAATAATAAAAGAAGAAAAAAAACCAAACCAATTCTAAAGAAAAAAAATAATAATAAGAAGTCGAAATTCTCTGCGATTGGAGATGGAATTGGAGATAAAGCCACATCAGCAACTACAGCCTCAAGCAGCGGCGGCGGCTAGGTTCAGTCTCTGCGAGCAATCTTTTGTACATATGAGTTCGTGAACGGGGTTACAAAATAATTTAATTTTAATAAATATTAATAAAATTAATGAATCAGATTCTCTGTTAAAATTTTCAAAAGTAGATAATTTTCTAAAACAGTTTTGATTATTATTTTTAACATATCAGCTTAACATTATTTATAAAAAAAATAGTAAATTTTTTATTACTAAAAAAAATTTAGAATATAAAAAGTCGTTAGTGATGCTTTAATGTTCACTAATTTTCATAATTTTAAAATAACTTTTTTTATTTCTTTTTTTCTTTTTTGCTAAAACTCCTTTTATTTCGTTATCAATTTGTAAAAAGTGTTTTTACATTTTCAATTACATAAAGCAGCGCTTTTTCCTTATTTTATTTGCGTTGCATTTTCACTCATCTTGGACATAATTTTTCGCCAAGAAATTATAACACTTTTATGAAAAATATAATTAAATAAGTTATACAAATTAAAACTTACTTGCCCAAAAAATATTGATCAAACATAATAGAACCATGTTTGTGCTCCTGTGATTCAACCTGTCATTCAAAAACGGATTTGGTTTGGGACTCGGATACTGTAAACTCTCGAAAGAGGAATGGACGCTCTGAGAGCCTCTTACGGCGAAACATCCTCCGACTCGGGCTCCAAATCGCTACCTCCACCTCCTCCGCCTCCAGCCTCCACCAGCTCCGAGGACTTGTGCCCTCTGCCTCCACCTCCTCTCTCGCTCCTTAATCCAACCAATTCTATAGGTAACCACCAATCTCTGAGATGGGTTTTCTCTTTTTACTAAAGCTAAAAGGGTTTTTTATTCTACTTTTATTTTGTACTTTTTGTCTCTGTATAGATTCGCCAACCTTAAGGTGTTTGATTTTTTGAATGTGAAGGAGCTCTGGATTACTTTGATGGCGGTCAGGCAAGCAGAGTTAGGAGATTCCCTCATATTGAAGGGAACTATGCTTTGCATGTCTACATACCAGGTGAGTAAACTTTTTAAAGAGGAAAAAAAAAAAAGAATAATTTTGCTTCTTGGATATGTTTTTGTAGTATGTTTGATTTTCAATGGAATTGAACATACTACACAATTGGTAATTGGGTTAAATTTTATATCTTTCTTTTTTAAATGTAATGACTTTGCGGTTTTGAAACTTTCAAAATTATCAATAAATATATGATTTTGCTTCTTTGATGTGTTTTTGTGGCATGTCTGATTTTCAATGGAATTGAGCACATTCTGTTCGATTTGGAATTTGGGTTAAAATTTTGTATCTTTATCTATCAAATTATTGACTTTGCGCTTTGATCCTTTCAAAATTATGTGGAGATAGTATATATACCATCTGCGCCAAAGAAGGAGCTGGCCCTTTTCTTGAAGAAAGTTGCTCGTGTTGTACCTGGTCTTTATGTAGTTGACGTTGATGTCCCACTTGATACTCTTTGCATAGATGATGAGAAGCTCGAACAAATTGCCTTGGGAAGGGAATTGCATATTAGTTTGGGACGAAGTGTCCCAATCCGGTTGCACCAGATTGACACAGTAGTGACAATGCTCCGGCAGAAGCTTCAGCTTCAGAGACGGTCAGATTTTTGTGCTTTATAGTTTCATCATTGATAATTGTGATGTTACCGAGCCATGGCTGACTCATATTATCTATTTATCTTATCTGAAGCAGGTATTGGATTGATTTTAGTAAGTGGGAAATTTTTGTTAATGATGATTGCACACGCACTTTTCTATCAATGGAAATTATTGATGCCGGTTTAGTTGAGGTATGCTCAGTACTTTCTTTCTGCATGATCTTCACCATCTTTTTGTTAATTAGACCTGTCTCTCCAAGGACTGAATCTCTCTATTTCTAATGCCAATAATAATGTACGTATGTATATTAGAATGTTGATATTCCACTATCACAATAGCTATTTCATATATGGCTATCACTTACAAATGTAAGTATCTATTATCCTATCTTTAGTTTTTATGAGGTGAGCTATGTAATAGCTCTAGGTTCACAAGGCACTAAATTTATGGAAATGAATTGACAGACTAGTATTTTTGTGATTGGGTAGAGTGGTCTGAATCCCATTTAGCAGCTAAACCATTCTTCATATAACAAGTGCTTTATTTTTAACATTACGTTCATACCTGATTGGTTCTATACTGTTCTGGTTTGGCATTGGAATATGCATAGATTTTCAAAAAAATATTATTATCATTGTTTCAAAATGTTTTTACATTCTTGTGTATGAACATCTTGTCTCTAGACTCTTCTGCTATTTTGTTTTCACGAATATGAATTTGTTTCTGCTCTTTAAAGAATGTATGGTTATCAGGATCCGACCACCATTGAGGATGGGGCAGACACTCGGCTCATTAGGCTTTCAACTTATGTATATGAATTTGTTTCTGCTCTTTAAAGAATGTATGGTTATCAGGATCCGACCACCATTGAGGATGGGGCAGACACTCGGCTCATTAGGCTTTCAACTTATGTAGTTTACTGAGTTCAACAGAATCATATAATTATCAGAATTTGTTTTCAAATCTGACATACTGTAGGAAGTGTAGTTAATATATAAGCATCCTTGTTTCGTGCGGAAACACATCTTTTACTTAGCAAATCATTTCCAATAAACCCTGATTTAATATTGCAATAAATATAATGCTTCTGTTACTTCAATTGGTTGCAGATAAGGAAGCAGATTCAAGCTGTCAATGATGTTTATAAACTTCACAATCTTCCTGAATTTTATAAGGTTAGCTTTGTTGTTTCTTCTTGGTTACTCTAAACTACACTTCCTTTCACTATCTGAGTATATTGCATGCTTAGTGTGAACGCACATATTGTGGAAATTGTTACGCATGAATTTCGCTTGATTTTCAGTAAAGTAGTGTGTGATATTGAATGTTCATTACAGGATCCCCGTCCTCATATATCGTTGGCTTGGGCATCGGGTGACATCAGTAATACCTTGAAAAATGCAGCAATTCAGGAGGAAAGAAGACTTTCAGTTGGAGGGTCGCGACAGAAATGTTTCTTTAGCAGTAAATTCAATGGTATTGAGTGTAAGATTGGTAACAAAACATATAAAATATGCAAGTTTTCAGATAAATGAAAATTCCACAAAGTGTGTTGTATTTTCAGATGGATTAATGCATGGTAGCATGGTCAATGACTTGTACTTTGAAACCTTTTTTTTTTCCTACATTACAAATATCCTTTTAGATTTTACTTAATCACTTGTTGTTCTTTTATCAAATTTAATGAAATAAACCTCCAATTTTACTAATCATTGGTAGTTGTATTTAAAAGGATCATTCAATTTTTTTATTTTTTACTGAGAAATTATCACAGATTCGTTCATTTATTTTTTTGTTATAAGAAAACAATAGTTTACTTGCCAAAAGGTTTTAGGAATCACATTACTCTTATAATATAAAGATAATATAAATGGGTTCTATAATCATTTGTAAAATAAGTACTTTTAAAATAAAGAGAGTTTCGAAATCAAAAAGAAAAAGCGTAAATAATAACTGAAAAATAGTGACAAGAATAACTCAGGATTGTTTAGAACTGAGGTAATTTTGAGGAAAGAGAGTACTGCTAAATTGAACGCAGTGTGCAGCCAGCATGATGGAGTGGACAAGTTTGCCTGGTAATTGGCGTTTGCTTAGACAAGTTATGTCGGTACATTCAATTGTTTACCCTATATATAGGAAGACATCAAGACTATATACAATTTTAACTTTGTATAATGTTTAGTGCAGAATCTCATTGTATTGTACTATTTTTACTTTTTAAAAAATTACACTAAATATATTGGTATTATTTTATTAATATTATTATGTACTTTTTCTCTTAATGTATTAAATAAATTGTCCAAAATTAAATTTTAGAACTACACAAAAATTAACAACGAATAATATTTGCAATGTTTATAATATAAACTAATTTATAACTTCAATAAAATATTAGAAAAGGAAACTTCATCCGTGATACAAAAGAAATAATTTGGGAAGATCCCTTTTACTGAAAATTATAGAAATATTTTTAGGAAAAATAATCAATTACTGCACATAAAGGTGGCAAAAAAAAAAACAAATATTAACAAAATCAACATAACAAGTTTGTTGAAGAACAAAAAGTAGAAAGAAAGAAAAAATTAAGGAAAACAATATTCGTTTCATCTAGCAAAAGGAATGAAAAATGTACGTCCACTGCTTTAGTGGAAAGCCAAGATTATGGAAGTTAGTGGAAAGTCGAAATACAGGGCTTGCTTTCTTGCGAAACTCTCTCTTCCTTTCTGGTTCATTGATCAAGAAGAAAACACAGGAAACAAAAAGAGACATGCCTCCACCACTGGTAGATGTGTTTTTCCTATTTGTAGAAAATGGATGGTTATTTTCTAACCAAAAAGTGTTTTTAAAATTTTTTGCCAAACAAAAACTTGTATCTAGTTAAAAGCGATTTTAATCATTCTAAAATACTTCCAAACTAGCTGTAAACAAATATTATAATCACTTCTTTTTTGAGTGAAAAGTATTATAATTACTTTAGCAAAGTGGAAATGTTTCTTTTTATTTATTTTTTTCCTCCCCACAATACTTCTATGTTGCAAAATATAAAAATTACAAACCCGTTCAAACATATCAAGATAGCTAGTAGAGCAGGACCACCTGCTAATCGGTCCTTTATTACATGATTCAGTCCAAGATATCTATGTATTGCAATAGTAGTAAGAATCACAATCCTAGACCCACGAAAGCCTGGAAACTCCAGGAAGTGAAAATGCACAGAATTGGGGAGAGGGGACCTTGGTGGACTTTGGTATGTTGAAATGTCCATTATATCAGCTCTAAATATATACAGTGTTAACATGGTGAGGAATGGAGTCAGGTGTGCAGGCAAAACTTGTATTTTCCAACAGGTACAACAGCGACAACTAACGTTGATGGTGTGTTTTAGTCAAATGGATCAATCCGAGGGTCGTGTTCACTTGCCATAGCCATTCCGGTACATAGGCATGTGGGGCACATAACCTGCCAAGTTAAGAACATTACATTAATTAAAACAGTTATTCTTTGAAGTTGACTCGTTTATAACTTCATAGAGATCATTTTAATCACCCAACTTTCTTGATGCCCTACTCTAGTAGGGCAACTCACAAAACTAACCCACTGTTTACATCATCATATGGGAAGGTTTCATCATCCTAAATGGATCATTATGAAGCTTTAGATATCAAATGATGTCCAGAAATTCATTTTCTCTCACTGATCCACTATTAGATCTCATTTATTTTTAATAAACTTTTGTCAAGTTATTTGGTATAAAAAATGGGTTTTGACAACAAAGAGTTAGTATATTTAAACCTAAAATACCAAACATAATTATTAATTCCTAATTGTTTTTCATGTCTTCCTTGATACCCAACGAACACAAAAGTACCATTCACCAATCCCACAAAGAACTAGTCCCCAATGCCAAATAATGAGCCAAGCACAAGGTAGTAGCAGGAACGAAGGAATTTAGTTTAAGGCAACAATCGTTGGAAACTACATTTCAAATGTCTAACCTTTCCCGATCCTGAACAATTTGAACATCTTTCGGTTTTAGGCAATGAAAGAGGCTGATCTCTACCATTAACTGTTGACACTGCTGGTTCAATAAGAACAAGCGTTCCTGTGCTTGAACAGCGAGCGCAAGCAAGATATCCTGTACAAATTACCATAGTCAAATTGAGCACTGAGAGTATTACTTATTTTATAATCAAAATCAATAAATAGGAACCCGCAGCAAACGTCTTCTATTTTTTTATCAAAACATGGATTGAAACTAAACATATGGGATGGAAACTAGAACACCTTATATTGAAATTTATCTCAAAATGAATCCTTTTCTTAATGCCAGTCTACTTTCCTTCTTTTTTTCCCCATATTTAGGTCCAAAAGCTGAGCTGTGCAAGCAGGTTTGTCTTTCCCTTCCCTTAACTCCCTCCCTTTCCCTGCCCACTACTTGCATTTTGTAAGGAGGATTTGATGGATTTAATTTATTGGATTACATTACAAGGCAATATGCATATCGGGTTTGGTTCAATGGAGCACTTGAAAGACTAGGAGAAAAATCTAAAAACATGTCATGGAATAGAGAAGAAACTTCATATTTAAAATATATAAAGTTACTTTCCATCCTTCTACCAATATAAAGGAGCATAGAAGTGCATTGAATAGAACATAGTAGAGGGAAAAGAATTGAAGATATCAAGAGTCCAAAGATGGGACATGATCCAAATTTCATACCAGTTCCAAGACAATATTTGCATCTTTTGTGCTCCTGTTGTTTTACATTGTTTATTTCAACAACCATTAGTGCCGAAACCACTCCAACTGCTCCTCCAGAGAATGATGCCACTATCGGATCAACCTGACTGCACTTTGACAGAGTAAGTGAATAAATGAAACCTAGATTGAACATCATATTGGATATTCTATCAAACTCTCTTAGTAGATTATGATAACTTGAATCTAAATATTGTATCAATAAGACCACACATACCAACTATATTTAAAAAACTTTTTGAATAGCATATAATATGGCAATATATTAGTTGTTGAAGAAAAAATGATAACTTCATGCAAATGCGACAAAATACATACAAATAAAACAATGTCACATCACTTGTATTCAAATTTTTGTAATAAATTTGATGACTATATCAACTCAAAAAAAGCTTGAGACAGATGCTGTAAGGTGCAGCAAAATGATATAACTTGAAATGAAGCACAGAAAAAATGGATGCAATTAATTCAAAACATTCAAACTCATAAGTAGATAAATTGAGTAATGAAAGATCTAGATAAGGGATGTACCTCAACTGCATTGGCAGATGCATACTTCGTATAAAGTCTTCATATGATGTGCCTCCTAGTCCCAGCCTAAGCTCCAACTGAAATACGAATGTTAATTGAGGGACGGGGGAAGGCTTTGAAACAAAATAGAATTAACGTTTCCGAAAAAAACATAATCTTCTATATATAGATATAGGGAAATCTATGGTCCGAACGTCATAACCATTTTATGGTCAAGACGTCACTTATCAGCTTTTAGATTACTTCAAGGGCTGAGATTTTAAAGATATGTTTGGGATTTAGATAACGTTCACTTTTCCCTCTCAGGGTTTTAGTACTTCACCAAACTTATATAGCCCATCAAGACTTCATTAAATCTTAGCCCTTGAAGTAATTCAATGACTAATAAGTGACCATAAAACGGTCTAGACATCCTAACCATAGGACTGTATATTTATATATGTATATATACACGCAAACAAATCCCATTTTCGAATAATTATATTCCAGAAGTTGTTTACCAGCAATCTTAACTAACAATCAAACAGGGTATAACATTTCAACAATAACTGGTAGAACCAATCATAATAAATTATTGCAAAACAACTTACAGTGGGTGCAAGAAGGCCTCCGAAAATTATTATCCCCGCAATCAAAGAAAAGCAAGTAGCATAATACAGCTTAAGGTTTGCTGAACTCTGCAAGCAATGCACCAAGTAGTCAGCATGTGACAGCTTATTCAAGAAGAATTAAGAATTTTTTCTCATATTCTATGATCAACTGAACGAAAATAATGTAAAAACAGGCTGCAAAAATGAGAGTTACTGAAGATTTCCTGAGTATCCTGGCCAAGAGTACTACACTACAGAAGGAAAGCTCACCAAAGGAGGCAAGAAGGGAATGAATGATGGAAAATTAGGAAGTTCATTTTCTTGCTCTTCCTTAAAAATTCCAAGCTCAGCACTTTTGATTCTCTGTTGTATCCTCAGCCTGCGAACCTGCACTTAATGAACGAGATCAAATTTAAATAAAAGGAAGTTGATATCATCAATTAGATACTGTAAGTAAAGAATATTCATTTGTTATGTGAAGGTTTATAAAAGATCTTGCACTATATATCATTCAATATAAAATACGAAGCAGAGTTTGAGCAGAAACCGTCTAAAAGAAGTATATTGCATACTCAATTCTTCATACGTCATACTATACAAGCAAACACATATTACTTGTAGAACTCAGCAAATAATTATTAATAATTAAATAAAAAAGAAAGGTCATTAATACTAGGAAAGCATCTTCAACCCATCAATGCAGATATCCTAGAGAAAGAGAATCCCATTATATAAGGTCTAATCATTCATTAAAACTATCTCCAGAAGACACACGCACACACACACATACACACTCAAAAAAAAACACCCTAAAGGGAGGGCAAGAGAACAAAAAAAAAAAAGGCAGGTTGGCTCAGCTGGTAAAAAAAGTGTAAACTACAAGAAGCAACAAGGTATTTAACGAAGATCTTTTAATGAATTCTGTATAAACTCAAACTTCTTTTCAGACTATTAAGACTTGTTGAACTTGCAAGATTCTTCCTTCCTTTCTTTTCAAATGTTATGTTGGCTACCATCATATCTTAAACAAAGTGAAATAGGACTATTGCTGGTGGATAATATTTCCATCCATCTAATGAAAAACAAAGCTTAGAGCAATCACAACCAAAGTAGTTAGTGTATGCACTCTTTTAATAATAATAATAAATAAAAGCTAAGTTTCAAAGTAGTGTATCCTGATTTATAAATTGGTACACTTGCCTACCTCCTCCATATGCAAAAAAATCTTGTTCCTCCGACTTCGAATATTTTCCTGAATTTCTTGCATTTCCATTTTGGCAAAATCTTGCACTGTTTCAGGCCCCTCGATGATGCAGAATCTACACATGGAAACACAAGAGATGAAAATATTTTATTTTCCACACCTTAGTTTTATCAATACGCGTTTCAAAACAAGACACCGGGGTGGGGGGGTGGTGGGTGGTTGGTTAGAGAAATCAACATACATTCATGGAAAAATGCAGTGGCAAACTAAAAGTGACATTTTACAACTCAAATAGCAACAAAACCTTGTTTTTATGGGTCATCTTCTTTTCCACCTAGTATTTTCCCTGCTTCTCCACTTTTAATGGTACCAAAAGATGAAAGAAAGAAGACAATAATCAAGTTTTTTTCTTTTCTATTCTTTTATATTTTCCAGGAACGTGCCACAACTGAATGGATGGAAAAGGTTAGCATCCTCAAATTTTTGGGAATAAGAGATTGATCGAATATCATTTCAAATGTTATTGGCATGAAAACAATTTTATAGACTTACTATGTTTCTTCAAATCTGATTGATCAGAACATAAAATTTAAAACCCAGAACCCAAACATTTATTTCCTTTCTTGTGGTTAACAAACAAATCTCGCACCTCCTGAATACTCAAATCCTAATAATTTGTTCTAATAAAGTAAAGTTTCAAAATTCAAAATACCACGGAATACCAAAATCGACTACAAACTAAATCACCAAAATTAAAAATTAAAATAAAATAAAAAGTTTTTTAAAAACCAAAAATAAAAATTGTTCCTTCAAATTCTCAGTAGCCAAACATGCACAAGTAATCTAGAGAGAGTACCCGGCGGCGTTTCTATCAGCGGGATCGGATTCAATTGAAGAAGCAAAAGAAGAGGACTCAGGGTCCGACGCCATTGACCGCCATTTCGAGCTCAATCTAGGTCTTACATCGTTGAATCTGTAGCTGGTGTTGTGGAAATTACATGGATACAACCTACAGTTTATTGGATATGAAAGAGACAAAACTCGACCCAAACAAAGCATCGCTCTTTTGTAAGAGCAGAGCAAAGCTCTCTTTCTCTCTCTTTCTCCGAATAAAGGAAAGCAGAGAAACAGTTTCTGTTTTTGTTGTGTCTTTGTGGATTTGGTGAGTACAAGGAGCGAACTCTGAATCTCTGATTCCTCTGCGAGTGGAGACAAAACCGTGGCTGTCTGAGTATTATTAATTGGCATGCTTTGGTTCAGGCGGCAATAAACAAAAGAATGGTGGGAAACGGGCGGCTGTCTACGTGGACGTTTATTATTGGATTCAATGGTTTATTTTTTCGAGAAAAAAAAATGGAACTAGAATATTGAGTGGAGCTGATACTTGTTGGATTCCAACCGAAAATCCAATTTGGTCTGTTTTTTTTCCTTTTTTTTTTTT
>QANX01000639.1:66985-94814 GCA_003254975.1 Ochetophila trinervis | reverse complement strand
CAATTTCAACTATATTGAACAAATATGTAATTTTTTTCAATTTAAAAAATATCAATTGTACAAATTAATTTTAAAAATTTTTAAATGAAGAAATTTAATTTTAAAACCTGATAAAATACATTTTAAAAAAAAGGTGGTGGAAAAGGAGGAGGTGGGTTGGGTGAGATCACGTGTGAGTAGATAAAGTAGTTGACCCGACAAACAGGTGGGTCAGGAAATTTCTCACTTTTTAGATAACCGGCAATAACCCGCGACGTCCGCCTACGGCCGCTCATTTCACCGGCCGTCTCCGGTCAATTCTCGTGCCGCTCTTTTTCCGCCTCTTTGACTCTTTTTCATTGCGGCCTATTTTATTCCCTAACCGCCCTTGGAGCGCGTGTCACTCCCCCACTCTTATCTATTATTTCGGGCTCTCCAATTGCTCGCCATTTTAAATTTAATTTTTGGTTTCAATTTAGGCTTTCAGTTTTATTTTTTTCCAATTGAGATCTTTAATTTTAAATTTTTTTAACAGAAAGATATAACATTAAACCAAAGAAACAGAAATACAAATATCAATTTGAAGCACCAGTTTCATATAAAGACAGTATACTTAGCTACCATATGTGTAGCTTAAGACTCTTTAGGAAACTATCAAAAAAGACTCTTTAGGAACAAAAGAAAAAACAAATCCAGTATGAACAGATAACAAATTAATCTTAATGTCATCAACCAATAAACAATTATCATCTAAACCATAAGCCTTATCTTGAAGTAGAAGGATAGCATTTTGAAAATCATTCTCAAAGTCTCAATGTAGCCGCCTATAAAATCTGCTTTTAAGCAAAATCAATTGGCTTAACGAATTGCTAACATTTAGAACATCTATAATGTAATGTGGATTATTAAAATTAACATGTCACATAAATAAATATAAACATTTATTTTAAAAAAATGCACTCCAACAATAATATTTATAATAAATGTTGAGCTGACGTAGCTTTGATATTGCAAATATGAATGTTTATTTTGGAAGGCTTTTTCATACATTATTAAATTTTTAAAAAAGTAAGTTTTTTCTAAAAATCTAATTTGTTCAAAAACTAAAAATACTTAATAAAATATTTAATTAATTAATAACCATAAATAACATTTGTGTATATTATCATTGAAAAATAATTTTTAAATTAAATGTGCATTTATGCTACATAGATTTAAACAATATTTATTTCTATGCTATATATACAGCAATGTATATTATCTATTGGAGATGCTCTTATAATTGAGAATTTTATTTTTTTATGTGTTTTAAATTAATAATAATTTTATATTTGCAATAAACATTTATTTTGAGCAAAATTTTCATTAGGTTTTATCTATAGAAAAAACTAAATTGAGAATCTTAATTGGAAAAAAAAATATAAAGTAGAGTCTAAAAAATGAAAATGAGTGCATTCAAATTGAAAATTTTGAAACTTGAGGCACTTGATTTAGCAAACTAGAGTGCCCAAAAATATAGTTAACCCTTGAAAATATTATTATTGTTTCACCTAAAATGAAAAATATTCAAAAATTTATGTTCAAATTTTAAATGAACATAATATAAAAAATACATATTACCATTTTAAAAAAAAAAGCATATTTCTTTTGAAGTTCATCCACTAACTAATAAAATATTAGATTATTTACATATATGCCACTGAATTTGCACTGATTTACAATCTACTTTTTAAATTTTCCATTTATACAGTCCGTTTCCAGAATTTTATAGAAATATGCACATATGCTTTCTAAGTTTTGTAGAAATTTGCTCCTATGCTCCCAGAAATAAAACTATAACTGCAAATTGTTTAATTGTTTAAAAAGCATAAATGACAAATATAACATTTATAAAGTAAATTAGAGTGTAAAATTGTGAAAAAAAACCTAAAATATTATCAAGTATTAAGCCATGAATAGTTCCATGTTTCTATGTCTTTTTTTTTTGGCTAATTATAAGTCTAGCAACTGTGTTTAAAATGATACCCTAACGTAATAATAAAAAATAAAAAAAAAAGTTTAGAATCACTTTTTTTTTGGGTAATAATCACTTAATTTATAAGTCAAAGCTACAAAAGCAAAAGGCCTAGGGGGGAAAGAAAAAAAAAATTAAAGAAATAAAGTGAAGCCTAAAATGTTTGGAAAACACAGGCTTTGAGGAGCGTAATGAAGAAGTGGGAGTAAGGTATTTAGGAGATCTGTTTTAGTCCTCGTTAGACCGCACCAAACATGTCCAACCTCATCACATCAAATGGGGTCCACACACCTCCCAACACTAACCAATTTATATTTTCTTAGGAAGTGATCAGGACTTTAGCAGAGGCAGAGCAGAGAAAGAGAAGTCGAAGAAGCAGACAAAGGTTGGTAATTAGGTATTGAAAATCAGTAGGACTTGTAAAAAATTTCAAAGCAAAAAACAAAAAACAAAATAAAACAAAAGAAATTTGTCCAAAAAGTCAGCTCTTAGGGTGTCTCGGATTCAAATCACTTCACTTGCCCAAGTGTTTGTTTTTAAGTCCAATAAAATAAAGATTCTCAAGAAAGAGAAAGAAGTTTCCTTTTCTGTGCTGCACTATACCAGTACTGCTGCTGCTGTTTATGTATGTGTGTTGTTTTCCACTGTTTTTTTTTTCTTTATTTGAAATATCTGCCTCTCTTTTTTCTTCGTCCTCTAGATTCTATCATCTTTGTCTTTTTGTTTGAAAAGTTAGAGAGGAAAAAATCAAGTCAGGAGTCTGGTTATGAAAGAAAGAGGAAGAAGAAGAAGAACAAAGAAGACCCGTTAGTGGAAACAGTGACCATTGTTCCTGTAGGGGTTCATAGTGGAGTGTTGCTTAACTTGCAAGTGATTGGAGTGCCATTGACATCTTAAAAAGCTTTTCTTTTGCAGTGTGGGGTTTTGGGTTATGAGTGTGGTGACTGGTGGTCTAGTTAAAAAAAAAAGTTCTCTCCTTTCTTATGCTTCTCTCCTCTGGTTCTCCTTGTGGAGCTTGTATTTGATCTGGGATTAAGCTAATTGGTCCTCTTGGCTTGCAAATTTTCTTATTTTGGTCTTTTTTCTGGTTTTACGTTTTGGGTTTCAAGTTTCTGCACTTGGGGTTTTTTCTCTTTCTCTCTGTCCTTAGGGTTTTTGTGGTTCCTTGATTTTTTGGTCAAGGGTTTTTGAATTTTCATGAGGGGACTAGGGGATCTCATTGGTTTCTACTAGTGTTGATTACTGTTTCGCTTTCTTAATAATTTGTCAGAGTTGATTGCTTCGCTTGCAAGTTGTTAGTTTGTCCCCTTTTGTGGTTTCTGAGGCCTTTTTTTTTGGGGATAAGGGTGATTTAGAAGCTTCTTCTTTTTGTTATAAGGGAGGGGTTACTGTTTGCCTAAAAATTTCCATATTGAATTTGGGTTCTTGGGCTTCCTGATTTTTGTTCTGGGGATTTGATTTTCGAGTCGGGATTGGTGAAACTCATTGGTTTTATACTACCAGTTTGTTGCTTAATTTGCAAGTTGCAACTTAGTGGAGGTCCTTTGGGAAGTGGGAGTGAAGGTTGCTTACGTTTGGATTTTCTTTTCTTTCTCCTGAAAGGCAGTGCATGCCAATGATCTCTCAGATGCATCTGAGTTTATGGAAGCGTAGGCCTTGAGTTAGAGTTGGTGAATCTCCTTGTGTTCCAGTAATGGTGGTGCTTGGCTTTATTCCAGTCACATTTCTCAAATGGGCATTCTTGGCTTGTTTTCTTTCTTCGTCTTTGGGTCTTAATACCCGATCTCTATCCTGTCATCCAAATGATTCAAAGGCATTGAAGGAGTTTGCTAGAAACCTCACAAATGGGTCTATTATCACTGCTTGGTCTCAGGAATCCCTTTGTTGCCGTTGGGATGGTGTTTTCTGTGAGAAAGTAAATAATGGGTCTTTTTCTAGCCGAGTGACCAAATTGATTCTGTCAAATATGGGTCTCAAAGGAATGGTTTCAAGATCTTTGGGTCAATTACATGAACTGAAATTGCTTGATCTTTCATGCAACAATCTTGAAGGTGGATTGCCTGCTGAGCTCTCAAACTTGAAGCAGCTACAAGTTGTTGATTTGAGCCATAACATGCTGACAGGACCAGCTTCTCTAGCACTTGCTGGTTTGAAGTCAATTAAAGTTCTGAATGTTTCAAGCAATAAATTCAATGGCAGTTTATCAGAGCTCGGAGGAGGATTTCCACATCTTGCTGTGTTCAACATAAGCAACAACTCATTCACCGGTGAGTTTGTTCCTCAAATTTGCAGCTCTTCTGGCGCCGTTCAGATTCTTGATATGTCATGGAACCGTCTTGTGGGAAATCTTGAAGGCTTAGACAATTGCAGCTTGACTCTTCAGCAATTGCACGCGGATAACAATATGTTTTCGGGGCATCTACCGGAATCCCTATATTTGATGCCGGCTTTGCAGCAACTCTCAGTTTCCGTGAACAATATCTCCGGCAAGATAAGCGAGAAATTGAGTAAGCTCTCTAGCCTTAAGACCTTTATTGTTTTTGGAAATCAGCTTTTTGGTGAACTTCCAAATGTGTTTGGTAATCTTACACAGCTGGAATTGTTAGTTGCACATTCAAATTTCTTATCTGGGCAATTGCCTTCAACCTTGGCACTCTGCTCAAAACTTAGGGTGCTTGATCTTCGAAACAATTCGCTAAGTGGTCTTATTGATCTGAATTTCACTGGACTTCCTAATCTCTGTACGCTTGATCTTGCTACTAATCATTTTTCTGGGCCCTTTCCGACTTCACTGTCTTATTGCCATGAGTTGAAAATTTTAAGCCTTGCCAAAAATGAATTAAGTGGTCCAATCCCTGAAGACTTTGGGAACCTCAGGTCCCTTTTGTCTCTCTCATTGTCAAACAACAGTTTTGTGGATTTATCCGGTGCACTTTCCATGCTGCAGAAATGCAAAAACTTGACCACTCTTATCCTAACAAAGAATTTCCTAGGTGAGGAAATTCCAAACAATGTAAGTGGGTTTGAGAGCTTAAGGGTTCTGGCAATTGGGAACTGCGCTCTTAAAGGAAAAATTCCAATGTGGTTGTTGAGCTGCAGGAAGTTGGAAGTCCTTGATTTGTCGTGGAACCATTTGGATGGCATCATTCCTCCTTGGATTGGTGAGATGGAAAACTTGTTTTATTTGGATTTCTCAAATAACTCTCTCACAGGAGAAATTCCTAAAAGTTTGACGGAGCTAAAGAGCCTCATTTCTGTGAACTGTACGTCATCAGATTTCCCTGCTTCTTCTGGCATTCCACTCTATGTAAAGCGAAATAAGAGTGCTAGTGGTCTGCAATATAACCAAGCCTCAAGTTTTCCGCCATCAATCTACTTGAGCAATAACAGAATAAGTGGAGACATTTATCCTGAAATTGGGCGATTGAAACAGGTACATGTTTTGGATTTGAGCAGGAACAACATTACAGGAACCATACCGAGCTCCATTGCAGAGATGGAGAACTTGGAAACATTAGATTTATCATACAATAATCTATATGGTTTCATCCCTCCGTCATTTAGCAAACTCACATTCCTGTCAAAGTTTAGCGTGGCATATAATCACTTGCAAGGAGTTATTCCAAAGGAAGGACAATTCTTAAGCTTTCCCAGCTCGAGCTTTGAGGGTAACCCAGGACTTTGTCAGGGAATTGATTCTCCATTTGGCACCAATGGCAGTAGAGGGCTAAAGCCTCTAATCCATGCAGGCTCATCAAACAGTAGATTTGGTCGAGGCAGCATCCTTTGCATAACAGTCAGTATCGGGGTTGGGATTGCTTTGCTCTTTGCAATTGGTCTGCTTAAAATGTCAAGGAGGGAGGTGGAGGATCCAACTGATCCTTTTGATGAGGAACTCAGGCCACGCAGGTTATCTGAAGCATTTGCCTCTTCGAAGTTGGTGCTTTTTCAGAATTCAGATTGCAAGGATCTCACAGTTGCAGACTTGTTAAAATCTACAAACAATTTCAACCAAGCCAACATAATTGGTTGTGGTGGTTTTGGTTTGGTTTACAAGGCCAACCTTCCCAATGGCACAAAAGCTGCAATCAAGAGACTTTCTGGGGATTGCGGTCAGATGGAACGTGAATTCCAAGCTGAAGTTGAAGCCCTCTCGAGAGCTCAGCACAAGAACCTCGTTTCTCTTCAGGGTTATTGCCGACATGGTAATGATAGGTTGTTAATCTACTCTTACATGGAGAATGGAAGCTTGGATTATTGGCTGCATGAGAGTGTTGATGGAGGTTCTCTTCTGAAATGGGATGTAAGACTCAAGATAGCTCAAGGTGCTGCTCGTGGACTAGCTTACTTGCACAGGGGTTGCCAGCCAAATATAGTTCATCGGGACATAAAATCCAGCAACATACTTTTAAATGAAAGATTTGAAGCTCATTTGGCTGATTTTGGTCTGTCAAGGTTACTCCGGCCATATGATACTCATGTCACAACAGATTTGGTTGGGACTTTAGGTTACATTCCCCCCGAGTACTGTCAAACATTAACTGCAACTTTCAGGGGTGACGTTTACAGTTTCGGTGTTGTTCTTCTGGAGCTTCTTACCCGTAGGAGGCCAGTCGAAGTTTGCAAAGGAAAAAACTGCAGGGATTTGGTTTCTTGGGTGTTTCAGATGAAATCTGAAAGGAGAGAGGAGGAGATCATAGATTCATCAATTTGGAGCAAGGATCACGAGAAGCATCTTCTAGAGGTTCTTGGTATTGCTTGTAAATGCATACACCAAGATCCAAGGCAGAGACCCTCTATTGAAGAGGTTGTTTCATGGCTACATGCTGTTGGATATGAGAGTTGCCAATGATAAGTTTCTTGCATTTTTCTTTTTATGTAACTGATGAGGTTCTTTTAGGATCTCCAAAATGGAAGGGTATACTTGTAAAGCAACAGTGTTGCAAGTCTGTAAGGTTGGAGTAGTATTTGATTAAAAGTGACTTATGGTTTTCTTATAGAAAGCAAATCTCTTGGTACTTCATACTGACAGATTTAATTTGTATACAGAGGCTAATTTTTGGCAACTTTTTTCTACATAGAGGAAGCTTTATAGAATGTGTACATTGGGTAATAGTTTATTTTCAGAATTATGTGCATTTTGGTGTTCTTTAGAAATGATTTCCAATACTTGTTCATCATCTTTACATATACTGATAAAAACTTTCTCGGTTTGCTCTGCATCCTTTGCATTCTGATCACTGCATTCTATCAGCCATGTTCCATTCCGGAGTGTATGACTTAAGAACTGTAAGCTTCTAACCTCCCTCTCTTTGAATTAATAATAAATGGTTCTCAAATAAAATGTGGCTCTTTGTCTTTCCTAAAGAAAACCTTAAGGATTATAATCATATTCCTTGTATTCAGGAAGTTCATTTCTCTATTATGTTTTTATAGGATTTTTTTGTATTTTTAGATCGTTTTATTTTAAGCATTTTGTCACTAGTTCTTTATATCTTTCTTATGGCAGGAATAACTATCATGTATCAAGTCTCTATCTCTCTCAATCTCTTTCTCTGTCAATTTCTTTTTCTTTATCTTGTGTTTGTGTGTGTAATACTTGAAAACATAAGCAAAGTTTTGTTCTGTTCTTTCAGGGGTTCTATACAGGCTACTTTATGAAGTAGATATTGGAATTTGACCCTCCCTGCCGAAAGAGGATTAAACTTTTCCTCAGTCGAATGGAAACTTGAGAAGTTTTGAAAGAAAATACTTTTTTTTTTTTTTTTTTTTAAGTGGGCCAAGAAAGAGAGAGTTGCTTAGCTGGCTAGCTCTAAGAGGGTTTTATTTTTATACAAGGAGAGTCTCTCTTTTGACCTCCTTCACATTGGCTGAGCTCCTCAGGAAAACTTAATGAGGTTGCAAAATGGAAAGAATATCCTGATGTGACATCCCACCACCATGCATGCATATTCTACATTTGCATTCATGTATTACAATTTTTCTTCCTTGAATTATAAACAAATCTCTCAGGAAAACCCAAAAGAGACTTTATCAAAAGGCATGGGATTCCTTTGGTTGAATACTAAACCCATAAATTGTTGCAAATCTTCTGTGTTAAAATTGCTAAATTCTAAGAACAATGCTTTAAATTTTTTACACTGTTTTTTTCCAATGAATAATCACTTAAAATTCTATTTGTTGGTACATAACTTATTTCAATGTTTCCAAAAGGACAAACTAGGTGACACATTGGTATTATAAGCATAAGATAATGTCAGAACTAAAAAAAAAAACAAAAAAACTCAACAAAAAAATAAGAATTCCAATAAGCATGCATTTTGCTTACTATTTAGTGGATCTACAAAACTCTGGTAGGTAGAATATATTAATTTATATATGTATATGCATATATATATATATATATACATATATCCTCTGAATAACATATTCATGGAAAATATTACAACAATCAAATCATCATATCTTTGCAAAATTCTCATAAAAAAAATTACCAAAAACAAAAAAAGAATGTGGCTGCTTAATCACCAAACTGGGTTAGTGGGTTTCTTTCTTTTGTCCTGAGTCCGACACGTGTCTCAAAATCCCTCCATGTGGCCCTCATTTGATGAGCCACCTTACTATATTTGACACCTATATTCATACCGTTTATATAAATAGAATTTGATCCAGATGAGGATATTTTTAATCTTTTAAATTGAAGATACTACAACTGTTCAACTACATTTCACATAAAATATTTTATCATCTATATAACTATTGGGAAACATTTCATATCAGATCAATTATATCAAATTGTTTCAATTTAACAGCTCTAAATAACTAACTGAAGATACTATTACCTAAGCACCAATCTATACACACACACACACATATATAATAACTATTAGCAATGTAAGAGGAAGACATATTTAGAAAGTGGCAAACAAAAATACAGTGATTCAATCAGCAAGGGGAAAGTGAAACAATGAAAGCTATTAAAAAGACTCTGTCTCACTGCTATTCCCCATCACCCATCAGATTCTCCAGGATTTGCTTCTCTTCAGCCTATGAACGTGCTGAGGTAATTAATTTACTTTAATTGAAACACAAAAGCTGATCGATTTTATCAATTTGGGAATCATTTTTTTATTTTTATTTTTATTTTCAGGGAAGCAATGCTGTAAAAGTAGCAAAAGAGGGTGAAAATGGAGGTGGGACATCAGGACTGTCTTACACAGCTAAGGAGACCAAGAAAGAAGGTCTATACGAAGACAAACAACAAGGATTAGATATGACAAACGATGCAGCAGCAAGAGATGGACCAGTGAAAGCAGCAGAGATGGCAGACAATGTGAGAGAAATTGCTAAGAAGACCATGGATGGTGCTTGGGAAGCAGCCAGAGATACCACTAGCAACATCAAACAATGAAAGCACTGCTGGAGGACATGATTTTTTTTTTTTTTTTTGTGAATAAAAAAGATCTACTCTAGCTGGATCATAGGCCCAGAAAATATTTAGCAAGTGGATCGATCCAGATGGAAGATATGATCTTGGTGGTCATTGAATTCAGGAACTTTGATATTGCTAATTCTTTTGCTTTGCTTATAAGTTTATGTGTTTTATGTGTGTGTTTAATTTCAGGTAATTTGCTATGTGTCTCTTCTCTTTTTGTGGCCTACTTTAGCTTATCAATTTATATTGTATACCATGGAAAACTCTTTTGAATTGGATAAGGCTTTGTTTATTTATTTATAAATCATTTGAAGGATGGGCTATCCTAATGAGGCCCACTTATATTCGGCTTCCATGGAAGAGGCTAATCCATTCATGAATTTGTATTTGTCTTTTTTGGCATTTAGAGGATATTATTTCATCAAAAAATAAAATAAAAAAGAGAGAGGATATTAGGTTTTTTTATACCAATGCTCTATGCTAAGTCCAAATGAATAGAAAAGCTTCTTTTAATTAAAATATATTATGGATTAATTTTCATATTATCTTTATCTTCAATTTTTAAACATCCATCTTAAAATATATGATCCATCGATCTCTTATCATCTAAAATACTATCACAAATACTTGATTTTCTTTTATCATCCAAAATAATTAAAGTTAATTATTTTGGTGGGATTTTTTTTTTTTTTGGAAAAGAAAACAAAAGTGTTTGTAATGGTGTTTTAAGTGATAAAAGACGGTAAAGTATGCTTTTAGGATGTATATTTTTAAAGTTGAAGACTAGAATAATATGAAAAATTTCACTAATAAAATGAAAATGAAATAGGTAAAATATAATGTGTGGGGAAGAGAGTTTTTTTATTTTTTTTGGTAATGAAAAAAAGACCTACCCGTAATGGGTCATAGACAAAAGAGTTATTTAGTGAGTGGGTCAAACCCAGACGTCTTTTCAACTCAGTGGAAATCCACACTGGGAGCCCATGTTACTGGAAACTCCCTTCCCTTCGCGCATTAGCAGCGGAAATGAGCACTTGAGTCTAAATGGGGCTACCAAAATTCGAACCTCAACTTTCGTACTCGCAGATATAAATGCTCGGCTGACTCCTACCACTGAATTACACTCTCAAATGCTGGGGAAGAGAGTTTTTCTATTCACTTAAGCTTAGCAGTGTGCATGATCCATTCAAGGATACATAGTTTGGGCTTTTGCTTGAAACAAAATGCCACCTCTCCTACACTCATATAACTGAGAATGGAATTGAATATATTCAAAGAAAATCAAAAATTTAATTCACAAAGAAATTAGTATATTATATAAAAAATGAGTTGTATTTCTAACAAATTAAGAATACAGAATTTGTAACAAATATGTGGACTATTTTTTATTTTGATATTGAAATAATGGAGTTTAGATTATTATTTGAGAAAATAATAACTTACCATTACAAAGACAATTTGTGAACTATTGAGTAATGGTGGTTCTTTTTTCTTTTTCTTTTTTAACTCAAACACCGGTCGTATTTAATACAGAATCTGCTGGTCTTGGCCTAGTTGATGTGATTGAGACAACTTTAAATAGTAACCAAGCTATATTTTCTAAATAGGACCGGTTTTATGTACTAAGATATCTGATTGAAATTTTTTTGGCAAATCTTATTTAAGTGATTCTTTTATAATATATATATTCAACTGTATATAAAGTTCTTATTTAAAAAATACTATACAAAAAAGCAAAATTCTTAGTAAAAAATATTCGTTTGTGCAACATACTGCTTTATAACTTTTTTTTGGGTAGAAATACTGCTTTATAACTTGCTATGTGTACATGTACAATTTCTTATTTATATTTTAAAAAAATAGTGATCTGAAACTGATATGGTAAGGATTTATAAGGATCTGTGGAGAGGACCTTTTATATGGCCCCCTATGTACTATCATACCAGTCACATAATTCAGATATTTATTTAATTACTATTATTAATTTTTGTCAACATTACTATTAAAGAAGGGGTATTTCAGGACCAGAATTTAATGATACATTATAAGTAGTTTTATGACTTAATTAACTAAATCTAAAGTCTTGTCTGGCATATTTTTGCTTTTGATTCTGCTTCTCTTCTGTTTATTCAAAAGTGTTTTTTGAATAAGCTAGTATTCACTGGCTTTGATAAAAAAGGCTTTTGGAGGCCAGAAGCGCTTTCTGAAAATTATCTAAACACTTTCAGAAACAGCTTTTGAGCTCTAAAATTTTGCTTTTGGCTTCCCAAAAGGTATGCCAAACAGAGCTTTAATACTCACATAACACATAATCCAAATAAATATATGCCTTTAAATATATATTAATAAATAAAACCTAAACATGAAAAAATCAGCTTATAAAATTTGCATGGTACCCATTGTAGTTATTATTATTATTTTTTAATTTTTTTGAATTAGGGAGAAAATTTCATTATGAGTCTTTGAACTCATGACTTTGGATTATTACTAGTAATCATTATCAACTGGACTGTTCCAAATGACCATTCATAGTTATTGTTAGTGGTTTGTTTTTTGATTTTCTAAAAAAAAAAAATTATATGCAACGTTTAAAATTTGGTATAACTACAAAATCATTTTTTAGGTTTGAAAAAAATCATCAGCGAATTGTTAAAAGGGTGCTAATTTTGCCACATTTGCATGCATGTATGAAACAACATGAATGTATGTCAAAGTCTCAAATAAGTTCGACCCTAATATCTGTCTGAAGTATAAATGATTGAGGCCAACATGTCCTAAGGTACAATGTCCGAGGGTGATACTATAGTGTCCGAGGATAAAATGTCTGAGGGTGATACTGAAGTAAAATGGCTGAAGATGAAGTTTGAGGCTGAATGTCCAAAGATAAAATGTCCAAGGGTAATACTAAAGTGTCCAAAAATAAGATAGTTGAGAGGTTAAATGTTTGAGGATAATGCTCATGCCTGAAAAGTTTTCTCCTTAGAATGTCCAAAAAATACTCACGGAGTTCTGACCATGACCAAAGTCTCAACCAACGTTTACACTTAGAAGTTTATGTCTGGTCAAATGGTATGACCAAGAAAATCATCAAAGAGAAAACTAAAGTTCATCACACAAAATAAAATACATATCATTACCTCTATTGGATATGACAGATGCATGCAGAAGTGGAGAGCTCAAATAAATAATATTTTGAGAATGAGTTTCAGATATAATCCAAAATACCTCATCACTTTAGGTAGTTACAAATGTATTCTCCAATACTAAAGAAATGTCACTATCTGGTAGGTAGGTTGATTTTATCCATGTGGATTTCAAATATGGATGTAAAATATATTATGTTTTAGTTTAATATAATTTCTCTATAAATACAATGAAATGAATAAAATGCTGAAATTTTTACACAACAAAAATTGTATATTTTCTCTCTTCCTTCTATCTTTATATTCTTCCTCAAGCAAAACCCAAAAAAAAAAAAAAAAAAAAAAACTAAAGAGTTACTAACATTTTTATTTAAAAAAATTTCAGCCAAACATCCAAATACTCAACACAAATTAGGTCATTAGAGTGGACTTAGATCAATAGTTGAAAAAATCGAAAATTTCGGCAAAATTTCGCCGAAATTTTGTTTTTTTTGGAAGAGAGATATTAATTTTATCCAAAAAAAAAGGGTCAAAATTTCCATAATTTCCGTCGAAATTTCCGATATTTCTCCGATATTTCCGTGATATTTCCGTCGAAATTTCCATGGTAATTCCTTCACAAACTGGTTAAAATTTCCATAATTTCCATGGAAATTTCCGATATTTCTCCGATATTTTCACGATATTTCCGTCGAAATTTCCAAGGTAATTGCTTCACAAACTAGTCAAAATTTCCGTGGAAATTTAAATTGTTTAAATTTTAAAATATGATATATTTTTATAAACATTTGAGTATTTTTTAAATTATAATTATTTATTGATGATATATTTTAAGTTAAGAATTCAACTAATGTATAATATGTAATGATTATAATTTTGAATAAAAAAAATTGCATCCTACCATACCAAACAAATAACCGGCCATGGTTTTTCAAAATTAAGAATTCAACTAATGTAGAATATGTAATGATTACAATTTTGAATAAAAAAAATAGCATCCTACCATACCAAACAAATAACCGGTCATGGTTTTTCAAAATTAAAAATTCAACTAATTTAGAATATGTAATGATTACAAATTTGACTAAAAAAAATAGCATCCTACCATACAAAACAAATAACCATATCATGACTATCAGCAAAGACACTCACATGAAATATTAGATCCATATGGTTGGCATGTTAACAATTACATGCAAAATTATCAAGGAGATGTGCATTTTGATCAATATTTCTCTCAATACAGAACTAGAAATGAGGATGAGGAAGAGAGTGAAAATTTTCAACCACCAAGAAATTCTATGTGATATTGACTTATATTTAAGTAATCATGTACTTGTATTATTATTCTGATTAATGAATAATTTATTACTTAATTAATAATATTTTTGTTCATATCAGCGAGTACTATAAATCTCTTAATTATGATAAATATGATTTCCACTCAATATTTTTTTAATTTTTATAGTTAAATTGATAAAGTATCTAATAAATAAGCATATCTTGAAGTTTCATCAAAAATTTCCATATTTTTCTATAAATTTCCGTCATTTCTTTCGTTTTTTTATCGATATCGATATTTTGTCGATATTTCCGTACTTTGAACCTTCGATATTTTCGTCGATACCGATATTTTCATCCTTGGATCAGACATGCAAAGACCATGGTAGAGAAAGGAAAAAAAAAAAAAAAAAGAGGGAAAGAGGGCAAATTTTTTTTTTTTTGTTTTTTTTTTTGCATATTTTCAAAAAAATAATGTGTATATTTTTTTAATGTGCAATTACACACTTACCCTTCATCCATTATTTTTAACTAAAATTCTGTAATGGTAGAGATTTCTATTGATTTTGTTCAGACGTGAAATATTATTTTGAACTTCAAAAACTGCAGATTTTAACATTTTAAAGATATGTCGATTGATTTTTTTTTTTTTTTTTTTTTTTTTTTTCTGAGGCATGTTTCTCCATATCACTGAACTCATGAAATATTTATCCTATATATGAATAATATAATTTAATTATAATTTGGAAATAGAAATTTTACTAAGTTATTATTATTATTAAGGTATTTTACATCCATTTTCTTTAAATTTGCCTAAATTACAACAAAATCTATGAGGTTTGCCCTAATGATATCCCCTCTTTTCTGTTAAACTTTTATCCGTGAAATATATTTTCTCTCCTACATGGCAAAATAAAGTACAAATATATCATCCACTGACGCACTGACACTGACATTTAAATTACAAATATATTTTGGTGTTTTAGTTATATCTTTTTGTTTTCTTGGTAGTTAAAATAAAAATATCGTTATTATAGAATTTTCATATATATACATATATATATAGCATTTTGTTATAAAACTCACATGTTGGAGAGTTTATAAAGTCCAATAGATAAGTTTTTTTCCTTGAATTTTTTTTAGTTCTATTTTTAAAATCCAAAGCCAAATTTTTTTTTTAGCAAATTCCTATATATATATATATAGAACTAAAAAAAAAAATTGGCTTTTGATTTTAAAAATAGAACTAAAAAATAAAATTCAAGAAAAAAGAAGAAAAAAAAATCATCTATTAGGTTCTATAAGCTCATCAACATGTGAGTTTTATAACAAAACCTTATATATAGATGAGAATTCTAGAATAAGAATATCTTTTTTTTTTAAACTACAAAAAAAAAAAATATGACTAAAACACTAAAACATATCTTATTGTTGTGTTTNAAAAAAAATATTTTTGTATTAATTGAAAAAATCAGTTAGTATGGGGTGTGATTGCAAAACAAATAGAAGAGTTGGAGATATAATTTAAATGTCAGTGTCAGTGTAAGTGCGTCAGATGTGCAAAAATACTATAATGCCTTTATCCAGTTAATTTTAACAGAAAAAAACAAACGGAATGGAGGGAGATATAATTTAGACAAATTTCAAAAATTTAATTGTCATTTAAAAACATTTTAGGAGAAAGGATGTAATATACACTTATTATTATTATTATTATTATTATTATTATTATTATGTTTTTTTTTTCCTTCCACTGCAAGTTATTTATTTTAATTCTTTGGGGACACTGGAAGCTAGTTAAACAGTGGGATTTGAAGTTTTGAGTTTTTCTTTTTATATTTATATAATATATTTATTTGATGAGTGGGGATTTGGATAGTTACGTAGGATTTTTTTAGAGTGATACTCTAAGGAATTGAATGATATGAAACTGAATAATATTGTCCATAATAGAATGATGTTTTTTTTTGGTAAATCATAATTTAATAATATTCATTTATAATAATTAATATTCGATAATAAATAATATTAATTTATAATTAAATAACATGTTTTATTGAATCATCAAATAAAAAGAATATAAGAGCATCTCCAATGGTGAATGTGGATTGCTATATATGTGGCATAGAAATAGACACTGTCTAAATTTACGTGGCATAAATGCATATTCAATTTAAAAATTGTTCTACAATGGTAATGTGCACAAATATTATTTATGGTTATTAATTAATTATATATTTTATTAAGTATTTTTAATTTTTGAACAAATTAGATTTTTAAGGTAAATTTTACTTTTTAGGCAACTTGACAATGTCTGACAGAACCTCCAGAAGTAGACATTCTCATTGGCAATGTCTAGGCCACGTCAGCTTGACATTTATTTTAGACATTACCATTGAAGTGTATTTTTTCAAAACAATATCTATATTTACTTATGTGGCATGTTAATTTTTGGAGATGCTCTAAGGGTTTACTCTAAAAATTTCGAGCTGTGCATGCATTGGAGCTACGTGTTGAAGTTATTGGAAGGAATATATGCGCATATCCAATCCTAAAAAAAAAGAGATTCTAGTATTTGAGGGTCGCAAAAAGAAGTCAAGTCTTGAAGTTGAGGGTCAAGAGTAAACTTTTTTGAAAAAATGATAATTAAATATGATTTTAGAGTAAACAAATTAGCTGATACAAATTTAAAATTTAAATTTCACTCAATATAAAAATATTTAAAAATTAAAAAATAGCCTTAAAAATCAGGCTAGAAATTCACAGCATATATATGAAAATAAAATTAAAAATATAAAAATATAAAAAAAAAATTTATTTTTATTAATTTAAACTTTAAAAAAATAAAAATAAAAATTCTACAGGCCTCAGATAGTGGACCGCGGGGCCAAACAAAAGTCAGTCGGTCATCAATCGGTGCATACGCCTCGACTTACTCATCTAGAGCTTGTTTGGGTACTACAGAGAAAAAAATATTATTTTAATATAATATATTAATTAAAATTATTACTGTATTTGGTGTTAGTTTTTATAATATTATATAATATATTTTAATATTTTAATACAAAATATGCAGTATAACTAATATATTAATTTTTTTTTTATTTAATAATACATTTTATTATTTCTTTTTTTGCACATATAGATTTTTCTATACATATTTTTATTTTATTTTTTTTCTTCTTAGAGCATATCTATTGTCAAATTTTTGAACTTTTTTTATGCTTTATTTTTTCTATAGCCAAATGGTAAATTTGTTAGTATTGAAAATATATATTCTTTTATATCATCATTTTAGATTATATTTGTAATTTTTATTGTTTTGTCTGTAATTTTTACTAGCTAAGCTTAAAAATAAAAAAGCAAAAGTAAAGCCACTAAGTTATATCTACTATTAATTTGTTTTTAATATTTTTAGAACTCACTAATGATAAGTATAAAAAATTGGTAATATTAAAAATTAAAAACTTTAATAAAATTAAAAATTAAAAGCTTTATATAAGTTAAAAATGAAAATTTAAAAGCTTTAATAAAAGTTCAAAAATTAAAATTTTAGTTAAAAGTTAAAATTTTTAAATTTTAATAAAATAGTTTAATAAAATACTATAGTATATTAAATATTATATTGTATATATATTATATAATACATTACAATACAATTCAATACATTACAATACAATCTAATACAATACAACATGCCAAATGAGTCCTTAATGTACTACTAGATAAGGTTTATTAGCCCAAAACTCCAACACCTCAACTTATTTTTCATTTACCTTCTTTGAATATGACTTTTTTCTTTTGTACATAATATATATATAAACAAAATTGTTAATGTGGGCGACGTAACTCATCATTTAATGAGTGACATTCTATATCAGCCGTCTAATGTGTATGTTCAGATGCATTGACCGCGTAAATATGCATATCGAACGATTAATATAGATTATCGTTCATTTAACAGTGGATTACGTTATCCATATTAACAATTCTATATGTATATGTATATATATATATATATATATACACACGCTATTATTGTACGACGTACTTACCAAAAAACAACGTACATTTAGAATATTATACATATATGATATAACTATGTGTCGAGCAGTGATATCATTTGATTATGTGGGATTGTGAGAACATGCCCAACTAGCTCAAAACGTGTCCAATGCCTCTACTACCTGTCAGAACAATCTTGACACCTGCCGTATTATGTTTTTCCTAGTTGATTTTATGTATTGTTAAATAATGGTAAGGATCAAATTCCACACAAGTTAATTTCATCTTTCGAGCCCAGAAAAATTCCATCATCATCAGTTAGAATAAAACTAATTGGAAAATGTCAATTTTGACAAAGAGAGCTGTTTTATGTAGTACTACTGCCTGGAAAGCTTTGCCTATTGCTAATTGCTTTTCCACTGCTTATCAACCTGCAGCCCAGGTACATATCTATAAATTCCATGATAATCTCTTATGCATACACATATATATATTGATGCTAATGAGTTTATATTGATATCTTTAATTAGTACAAGTTGTTATTGGCTATAAAAAGGGTGAAAAGAAATTATTGGAAGGAGAAGGAAAAAAGATGGATAATTAATTAAGAATATACTTCTAAGTGTAATTGGTAAGACTAATTGTGATGCATATTTAATTTGTGGGTTTTGAAATTTTCAGGGTAGCCAACCAGATGGAAAAGCTAAAGATATAGAAGATATGAGTGGGATGAGAGGCTTCGGTACAGAGACAGCAAAAGAAGGGACGGTAAAAGCAACAGAGATGGGAGAGAAGCTTGGGGAAATGGCCAAGGAAGCCATGGATACTGCATGGGACTCAGCCAAGAACACCACCCAAAAGGTTGAAGACACATTGGTTGCTGAGGCTGATGAGAATGTTGTCGATACCTCAGAGTACAGAGCCATTGAAGACCTAACCCATCTTGTAGATGATCATCATTACCACGATGATCGTATCAAATTCTAACTACTACTAATATATATTGCTTTTGTTGTTGTTAGTTTAGATTATTAATTGTACCTTTTCCTTTTGCTCAACAAAAAATTCCATGAGTACCAATTTCAATTTTTTTTTTCTTTTTCTTTTAAAGTTGCTTTCTAGTTGCATTATATTATGGCTCAAAAAAGATAGTGACAAAAAAAACACCTAAAATTTCAGGAAATAACTAATTGAGTATTATATATTGTGAAAAATTCAAGTTTATTGTTGAAAAATTTTGATAACAAATTATGCAATGGGGTTCCTAAAGAGGGGACTTTAAATTAATCAATATTGGGTTGGATTTTACCAGTAAAGGAGCTAAAATATAGATCACCATTCTATTTATATTTTTCATTTAAATATTTATATTATCTTTAACATATAATATATATATATATATATATAAACTAATTCTATTATCTATTATCCGAATACTGCTAAAATATAGTTGTTAAAAATTGTTTTATTGACAGTTTTATCGCTCAAATATATAGATTATCATAACAAAAGTGGTGATTAAATAATAATTTAGATATTCAAATACCTGCATAGTAAAATTTATATATATGTATACGTAATTATATGTATGGATTATTTAATGCAATATTTGGAATTGAAGTAATTTCTTACAATATATGAAGATCGAGTCGTAATCTTATATGTATAATAATATTTGACAGTAATGATATGTATTTATGTATGTATATGCGTTAATTTGAAGACTGGATTATAATTGTAAGTACGGAGAAGATGCCTCTTTGTTTGTGGGACTTGCATGTGGAAAAATATCGGTGCTGTGAAGAATCCGATACGGCTAGCATGCCCGAAATTGACATATTAAAAAACATCTTCTTTTAGGAAAGAAAAAAACAAGGAAAAAAATCTACGGACTTTAAAGAGGAAGACGATGAAAAGAAAAAATGCGATAAAAAGGGAGCTCCTGAAAGAGCCAATATAATTAGATTTTCTTTTTTGAAAAGGACTTTACATAGACCAATTAATTAGATATAGATTTTTTTTTGTTGAAAAGAAAAATAATTTATTTGTGACGGGCTCATAGGTCTAAGAATTATTTAGTGAGTGAGTCAAATTCATGCGTTTTTTCAAATTAATAGGAGTCCATGTCTCTGGAAACTTTTTCATTTTCGTGCGGTAGAAGCGGAGAAGAGCACTTGAATATAAATGAGGCTACTAAAATTCGAACATCAACTCTCATACTTGCAGGTGTGAAAGCTCAGCTGACTCTTACCACTGAACTACACATTCAAATGCTAATTATAGATTGGTCAAGTGTTGGGGACCAATCAAAATTCAACATATATACATATATAATATAGACATATATAAAGGATATTTCTAAGATTTTTTAAATTAAAAATAAATAAACTTGATAATTTAATAATTTAGAGTATGAAACAGTAGTACAATAGTTTTAATTCATTAAGTCCATTTGATTTTAATTTTTAAATTGAAAATTTTAACCAGATTAATATAAATACAAGTGCTTAAATAAAAATGACAAATCGATTTAGCTATTTATAACCATTGAATTACATATATAAGTGACATTACATATAATCTAATAAGCTCATTTCTTTTCATTTTAAAAAGTTGATCAAGACATCTTCACTTAAATTGGAATATATACATACACACATACATTGGTTGAGAATGACTTTTTTGTCAATACCAGCTGTTTGACGTTCTTTTATTTTATTTGTCGTTCTTTATCATATATAGATAATAGATAGCAACAGCTCCTTAATTTCCAGCGCTAAATATATAGATATATACTTCCTCAGTTTATTCATATTCTCTCTACTTTAGTTCTACAGGCGATATCACTAATCACTATAGAATCCCAAAAATAGATATGTTCATTTAATTGTCCACGTTTTTTTATATTATCGTATTAATTTGGGTCCAATTAAACTGCATATATATATGCTGATCTTCACAATTAAAATAGATATATTAATACAAAAATAAAGACTAGTTAATTAATGTGGGAATTAAATTGTGAATGAAATTCTATAATATTATTAATTAATAATTACTTTAAATTGATTATTATTTGGGATTAATCACAATATTTTGCGTTTGCTGGGTTAGATTGTAGCAAAGGTACAAGAAAGGAATCCAGGAAAGAAATTTTATTTTGGGACCAAAACCCAACTCAGGCTGAAAAGTAGAAAGGTCCAGACTCTTTTTTTTTTTTTTTTTCAGATTAATAAGACAGGCGACGCGGAAGCTTGTGAAACTCTTGTAAGAATATTGGACCACTGTGGTCCTCACTTTTTCATTTGGATAAATATACATGGAAAAATATTTTACTAGGCTACATTGGTCAATTTATATTGTTGGATTCTTACCTAATTATATATAATTAAAGATGAAATATTCCATAAATAATGTATAATTGGACATTAGTTTGGGCAATAACATCTCCAATGATTATTTTTATTAAAATCTATGCAGTAGAAAAAATTGAAATATTTTTGCTTATGTAGCATAATGTTTATTTAATAGACAATGTCTATCTAAAAGTTATCTCTAGTGGTTGTGTTCAAAACAAATTAAAAATGATCTAAAAGTTAATAAAAATAAATATAATTAATGAATTAGACTGTCTAACAGATCTTTTAGAAGTAGACAATCTTCTAGACATCTTCTATTTTTTTTATACCACATTAGCTTAATAGACTAGTTAAATAGAGTCATTGGAGAAGATTTTTAAATTAAACTGTCTATTTATCTTATGTGACAATAATTTTTGAAAAATAAAATGAGCCATTGTAGATGCTATAAGAATATTTCGGTCCTCAAATGCTCTAATTAGTACACTGGCCATATGTGAATTTCTCATGGTGCTAATAAGTGTATTGTCAGAAATTTATCTTCTAACTTCCAGACCTATAAGTGCACAGATATATGCATCAATAGATTTTGATGATTTAATATTATATATTTACCTGTATGCATGAACTTTACCTGAAATCCTAACATTTAAAGTCGTTGTAAAAATTAAATATAATACAAGATAAGTACTTAATTTCAAGGAAGACTCACATGATAATTTTTTCATCAACGATGCATATGATAATATGTATGTGTGTGTGTATATATTCAATTTTGATCAAATTTGTTCACACTTTAATTATGATGGAAACCTTTTAGGTGATAAGTGTTAAAAGATGCATTTCATCATTTTCTAAACTTTTAATTTAAAATTAATAATTGAGATAAAGTCATTTTTTTTTATAGCTGGCTACTTTATTTCCATCGTAAAAGTAGAAATTGCAGATTGATCAAAAAGAAAGGAAGAAGTTCGGGCAGTAAATTGGATAATAAATTGAAGCAAGAAGGGTACTCCTGTTTTTGTACTGCTTGTTTTACTCTCTAGCTAACCACATTCTTAGTGCTCTATACTCATTTAATGTGTTCATTGACCATCAAAGCAATATATTATATTTTGCTATAAAAATCAATGACCACGTATGGTTTTAAATTACACGTACATGCTAAATTATATGTAATTTGCTATCCGGTTACATATTACACATAATAATATATATAATCACGTATAGCATAATTATATATATATATGTACATTATTTATATATTGTTCATCGGTAACGACATGTCCCTCTCGAGTCTCAATCCCAAGCATCTTGTCCATATATTATATACTTTGAGATTGTAATATATACATATAAACATACTTGACACTGTACTAACTAATGGATAGAAAACTCTCATAATTATAATAACCAGTAGTAGTAACCAAAACCCCAAATAATAGTATTCATAAAAAAACCCCAAATAATAAATATTCAAAGTTATGTAAAAGATAAACCCATGAAAATTCACTATATTACATATTCTACCAACAATACAAACCGACACGTGTGCTGTCGTACACACACCCATTGGAGGTTTATGGTGGTCCTTTTTTTCCACCACCTTGGTTTTTTCTTTTTTTTTCCCCCTTATATACAGCAGTCTTCGAAGTTGTTATTAAATTCCCACCAATTCCAAATCGAAATCCAATTCCATCAATCTTCCAGCAGTAGTACACATTGATATTCCCATATCGATCATGGAGGCAGCAGGAGGTAAGAAATCAGTGTATGAAGGTGGCAGAGATCAGAAAGCAGCAGCCAACAGTAGTAGCAGAGTAGATCATGATCAAGCAGCAGCCAATCAGGTGGAAGATGATCAGTCTGATGATCAGGAAGAAGATCATCAACCAATATTTGGCTGCAGCAGCGAGTCAAGCATCAGCTTTGCAATGACACTGAATGATGAGAAAAGTAAGAAGAAAGCAATAAGCAGTGGCAGTAGCACTGGAATTGGAATTGGAAGGAGCAGAGGGTGTCAAGCAGAGAGGTGTGGAGCTGATCTCAGCGAGGCCAAACGCTACCACCGCCGCCACAAGGTCTGTGACTTTCACTCCAAGGCACCTGCCGTCCTCGTTGCCGGCCTTCCTCAGCGTTTTTGTCAGCAATGCAGCAGGTCCTTCTCACTTCCACTTCTCACTTCTTTCTTTTACATTACATCTACTTACAATGCTTCCCTCTCCATGTCCACAGGTTCCATGAGGTGTCAGAGTTTGATGAAGCAAAAAGAAGCTGTCGCCGGCGTTTGGCCGGACACAACGAGAGGCGTCGCAAAGCCTCAGCTGAATGTTATGGAGACGGCTCAGCATACGGCAATCCTGCAGCCTCAAAAGAAAGGGAAATGCAGATGAAACCTCCCCATGGGACTTCGACTGCTGCTTATAAGCAGTTCTACATTAGATGAATGAAGACCTTACTTATAATATGCATCATGCACGCTCTCTCTCTTCTGTCATCCTCATCCTATGCCTTCTCTTATAACCTAATTCAACATATTATATTCATAGTCTCTATATCATAATGATCATTGACAGAGAATTACCCATATAAGCTACCATATGTGTTAGCAGACTATTACTTCTCTGCAATGTTCTATGGACTTATCGAGTTCAGTCTTATCTATCCGAATGCACCACTACAGGTGCATCATAAAAGTACTCTATTGTTATCCAATTTCTATAATATAAGAGTTTGCTAAATTATATATTAACTATCTGAATTACTTACTATGCTTTTACTAACAGTTTTGAATTATAACTAGTTTATATGTGCATGGAAATTCTTCTTTCTTCAGTAGAAACAAAAATTTAAAAAAAAAAAAAAAAAAAAAAAANAAAAAAAAAAAAAACACATGAATTTTGCAGGAGTCATTTTATGTTGACCATTACTTCCTGCTAATGGTCATTGCAGATTCAATCTCTTGTCTTGGCATTGTCAAGATATGTTTGTACCTCTGATGCAATGGTGACAATCTTTATTTTAGAATTTTCATACATAAATACATACATACATATATATACATATATACATTATAAAAATAAGAAGCTTACAAAAGAACACTAAGCGTGAGTTTTGTACTTTTAGTTTTGTTTCAACCTTCATTTACATAATCAAACAGAAATACATTAAAAACAAACAGTTTTCCATCCATCAATGAAATCTTACAACTACACATGAAATATCATCTGTGCTCTTCCTATTGAGCGCCTGTTCAGTAAGATGCTTTGCTGCTGAACGTGCATCCTTTACATGCTTGATGGAATCTACTGCTTCTTGGTTTGACATAACCTGAAATCACATTAAATCACCCATTTTTTGTATGAATCAAGTATATACTATTTCCTACAATTAATATTGTGAAAATGGCCAACGTTTCAAGCAGAGCCTACCTTCCATAATCCATCACTTGCCAAGATGACAAACTCTGTGTCATCATCTATCTTTTCCACCTCTACATGAGGCTCAGAACTCAGATGCATCTTCAAACTCTTGTCGCCAAACGCCCTTGCCACGGCCAACTGCCCATCAACACGCGGAACATCCCCTGATTTGTAGCACAGTTACAAACTTAGTACTGCAGTGGTCATAAAGAAAAATAGTGTGGAGAGAACTTGAGAGAACAAAGTTATATGGATCTGTTTTTCACAATGAACGAACGCTAATTGTGATTCCGCTGCATGGATCTGATTACCTGGAAATTTTGACACAAAGCCACCTCTATTCTCAATGGTTTCTCTTTCCTTGCTTGGCTCATGGTCAACTGATAGTTGTTTGGCTACACCATTCTTGCAGATCACAGCTCGAGAATCCCCAACATTGGCTACTACTAATGTTTGGCAATTAATTAATATGGCTGTGACTGCAGTTGATCCCCCTTTCCCCAAATCAACTGCTTTCTCCAGAATATTAGTATCTGTTATTCGATATGCTCTCCTAATTGCCTTCTTTGGTTCTGTCCAGAAATCAGGCTGCATAGACCAAAAATCAAAAGACGAAAAAATAAAATAAAATAAAATTGATATCTCCACCTCCCATCATTTCGCTACTAGTGTTCCTAGAAAGCTACAAAATCAATGATGGAAAATATAAATAATGAGAAAAAACAGAACGAAAAATTGAAACAAGGTTTCTGCAAGCATCACCTCCTTTAAAATATTCTGAAAGAGATGAGACCGCAAATAATCAGGGACCTCATGACTCAAGTGACCATCAAATATTGCAAACAATCCCAATTCATTGTCATCAACTTGCTTAAACCGTGCAACAACATAATCTTCCATGGCATGATTTGATTTTCCCTTCACCAAGTGGAAGCCGTGTGTTACATGCTTCGCCATCTTGCTCTTTCCTTTCCCAGAGTCGGGATCCGATGAACCTAAACCAACTTTTTCCTACAGTGAATATACTCGGTTAATTTCCAAAGCAGAATACTTATCCTATAGAAATCAATCTATTCAACTCAATGTGTATTATATACTGAATTCATGCAAAAAAAAAAAAAAAGAAACAGTCAACCAAACTGTCAGAGAGAGAGAAACCAGAAGAGTGAAGGACATTACGAAGGGAATGTCTATTATGATATAAGGCATCAAATGGTTTACTGAACAATAAAGCATTTCCAATCAAACGCAAAATCTGTAGCTTTAGTATTAAACAATATCATGAAATTTCTTATTTCAAGTCCAAAATACTTCTATTCACTCGACTTTCAGAAAACCATAATTCAAAGTAAGATATTAAAATAATAATATTGTACCACATGAAATAGTTGAATGGAATGAAAAGTTAAAAGCACTAACTTGTCATATAAAGACTGTCATTATAGATTGACGAGTAAACAAACCCTCCAGCTTCAAATTCAGAGATTTCAACTTTGCTTCAAGTTCAGAGATTTCAACTGGCAATCTCACCTTCCACCCTCTTAGTGGGCAGAATGCCATTCAATTCAAAAGAATACATAAAAAAAAAATCTTGTATTTGAACCAGCAGTTTTATGTGTAAACACAGCATCCACATTAATTATAAATCAGAAATAGCCTGACCAAGAAACATCTTGAATTCATATCTCCAAACAAGTCTTAGAAGAGTGGCTTATAGAAGCATGTAGCACAATTGTACTTTTCCTAATTATTAAGTTCCTGCAGAGCAATCATTAAAGAAACTGCAAGAACACAATTGCAGGAGCTATGATAGGCTAAACATTATGGTGGAGAAAATCAATTATGTCTTGGTATAATTGAGTTAGTTATTAGAGTCCAAAAGGAATAAAAGGGTCCAAAAGATGGAATATAACATGTAGCAACTAAAGAGATTCATCCACAATTACAGACACAATAACTTACAGAACAAACATTTTTATAGGATATCAAAAGGCGGGCAAATTAGTTTGACAGAAGAAGGTTAAGTACCAACTTATTCCTGAATTTTGTCCCTAACAAAATATATAAAAAAAAAACAAAAACAAAAAGCCTTATTCCTGAAAATTATGGCTCAAAATGATGAAAGAATGGCATCAAGGTTACATATTCTACGCTCCCAAATCAGCAAAACCAAAAATGGGGGAATCAGATCTAAAACTGGGAATGCTAGAAAAGACATTAATTAAATAATAATAATTCTTCTCAGCACAGATTAACACACCTGACAATGTGGGAAAATGGGTCGATTTTATTTGTGCATATATGAAACTCAGACAATAAAAACATCCCCAAAATTGACCCATTGTTGATGGGATCAAAACACTCATTGAACATGATCATACAAACAAACCCCAAAACGGAAAAAATAAAAATAAAAAAATGTATGAACCAGTATAGTAAGGCCAAACATAATTTTTTTTTGCTATGAAAGAAGATAGGAGTATAGAAACGTAATATACCTTCATCTTGCTGAGAATTTCTTTGCCGGCCATGGCTTCCAAAGTGGTGAAAAAACTGTATTTAAAATTATATATTTAAGTTAGGAATTATATAAGTTTAGTAGGAAATACGTAGAAGAATATTGAAGCTCAGTGGCCGAGAGAAAGAGAAAGAGAGAAGGAGAGAGACAAGTGTGAAGTGTTAAGGACGAGGATGGTGCTACTGTTGACACGCCCACAGCGCATTCCGCGTTCTTTGCCTTCGTCAATCACGCCACGCGTTCTCTCCAGACTGGTCTTCTTTTTTCTTTTTCTTATTTTTACTTTTCTTCTTTTTTTTTGGTTAATGCTTTTCTTTTTCTTTTTCTTTACTTAACTCTTTTAACTTGGTCCAATCTATTTGTGTTGTCAGTATAAGTATATTTGTTTTTTTTTTTCTTTTTTAAATAACAAAAAAATAATAATTTTTTTAATAGATATATTCAATTTAAAATTGATTAAATTTAAAAAAAATTAGAAATTTAGAGGTAATAAAAAATTTATACAAAATTTTAATAAATTTTATAAAAAAAAATTTGTGTATTTAATTAATAAATTTTTAAATTTAATTTTTTTTTATAAAAGTTTTATTTTTTTTTCTTTTACTTAACTTTTTTTAACTTGGTTCAAATATTTGTGTTGTTTTAAATTACTGTGTAAGTATATATATATATA